>JBBBDQ010000413.1:915000-1072500 GCA_037127315.1 Ascarosepion bandense
TAATCGATAGATAATAATAGATAGATAATCGATATATATATATATATATATATATATATATATATATAATATCTATCTATCTATCTATCTATCTATCTATCTATAGATAGATAGATAGATAGATAGATAGATAGATAGATTCTGGAGGTAGTGACAGAAGGGGCTAAAAGTTGAGGAGGGAGCGGGAGAAGAAAATGACAAAAAATGAGAAAGAGAGAAAATGGCGAAAAAATGAGAGAGAGAGTGAAGAAGAAAAAGAAGGAAAATATCAAAAGAGTGAGGGAAAGAACGAGTAAAGAAGAGAAAGAAGAGATAGATAGATAGATAGATAGATAGATAGATAGATAGATAGATAGATAGATAGATAGATAGATAGATATAAAGAGAGAGCGAGAGATAGAAAGTGTGGGGAGAGGAAGGGAGCGAGAAGAGATACGTTTACAGAATAAATAGATAGCATACGAGGCAGCCCACCTTTTGTGAAATGCCACGGACAAATATTAGCCGTCGACCCAGCTCCAATTAAGTGCTCTACGGAAGAAACAACACCTGGACTGCATAAACAGTCACTACTACTTTCTACGTCACCAACGCCATCATTTCATCTCCACCACAAGAATTACTTGACGATCGTCTCACGAAGCTTCGACTTTTAACGAGACTCTAACAAACGAGTACGCGAGTTGTTTGGTTGGAGGGGTGGTGTGGCCAACGGTAAACAATTCAATGCACTCTAGCTCTCATACCGAGCCACCCGTCACCCTTAACTTTTTTACACCTATCTAGTGCCAACCAATACCCGTTTCGCTATAATCCAGGCCTCCCCAACCCTATAGCTGGCGTGTGTTTGATTTGACGGGTTGGTTTACGAAGCACGGCTCTCGCATCGGATGCTACTGAAAATGTCACCGTTAGGGTGGGGCACTGTCTCGCAGATATGATCCACAATTTCAAAATGTTTATTGAGCTTCTCTTAGATTTTTCTCAACAGGTTAGGTTTTACTAACTGTAACATAGATTGGCACAGGGTTACAAATATAAGAGCATAAAAAAAAGCAACAGTAACAAATCCCCCACAGAATGTTCGAGAAAAACATTTCTCAGCTTTGAAACATTTATCAAGTTTTTTTTGTTTGACAGAAACTTTGTAAAATTTTTGACACGCAGCAAATTCCGAAATAAAGGTTATAAGGTCCCATAACTGTGTACCAAGAAGGAATAAATAACAATAAAAAAAAATTGATTGATTCTTTTTTTACGACTTTTCAACACTTTGAAGGGTTTTTGCAGACTGAAAATATTTTTTGATTTTAAGAATTTTTTTCATTTTTGGGATAATAAGGATTTACTGATACTAATTAACCCATAGCTGTGGGAGAAGAGGTAGGTACCTTTCCCAAGGGTATTTGCACGTAACCCGACCACAATTGGATCTCGATTCTCCGATTAACATATATCTATCTATCTATCTATCTATCTATCTATCTATCTATCTATCTATCTATCTATCTATCTATCTATCTATCTATCTATCTATCTTTTCAGTGTGTTCATATCTATCTATCTATCTATCTATCTATCTATCTATCTATCTATCTATCTATCTTTTCAGTGTGTTCATATCTATCTATCTATCTATCTATCTATCTATCTATCTACCTTTTCAGTGTGTTCATATCTATCTATCTATCTATCTATCTATCTATCTATCTATCTTTTCAGTGTGTTCATATCTATCTATCTATCTATCTATCTATCTATCTATCGATCTATCTATCTATCTTTTCAGTGTGTTCATATCTATCTATCTATCTATCTATCTATCTTTTCAGTGTGTTCATATCTATCTATCTATCTATCTATCTATCTATCTATCTATCTATCTATCTATCTTTTCAGTGTGTTCATATCTATCTATCTATCTATCTATCTATCTATCTATCTATCTATCTTTTCAGTGTGTTCATATCATATCTATCTATCTATCTATCTATCTATCTATCTATCTATCTATCTATCTTTTCAGTGTGTTCATATCTATCTATCTATCTATCTATCTATCTATCTATCTTTTAGTGTGTTCATATCTATCTATTTCTATCTATCTATCTATCTATCTATCTATCTATCTATCTATCTATCTTTTCAGTGTGTTCATATCATATCTATCTATCTATCTATCTATCTATCTATCTATCTATCTATCTTTTCTGTGTGTTCTATCTATCTATCTATCTATCTATCTATCTATCTATCTATGTTTTCAGTGTGTTCATATCTATCTATCTATCTATCTATCTATCTATCTATCTATCTATCTATTCTTTTCAGTGTGTCATATCTATCTATCTATCTATCTATCTATCTATCTATCTATCTATCTATCTTTTCAGTGTGTTCTATCTATCTATCTATCTATCTATCTATCTATCTATCTATCTATCTATTAGAGGCTGTTTATATCTATCTATCTATCTATCTATCTATCTATCTATCTATCTATCTATCTATCTATCTATCTGAGGCTGTTCATATCTATCTATCTATCTATCTATCTATCTATCTATCTATCTATCTATCTATCTATCTATCTGAGGCTGTTCATATCTATCTATCTATCTATCTATCTATCTATCTATCTATCTATCTATCTGAGGCTGTTCATATCTATCTATCTATCTATCTATCTATCTATCTATCTATCTATCTATCTATCTATCTATTAGAGGCTGTCTACTATCTATCTATCTATCTATCTATCTATCTATCTATCTATCTATCTATCTTATTGAGGCTGTTCATATCTATCTATCTATCTATCTATCTATCTATCTATCTATCTATCTATCTATACATGTTCATAGTTTGTTTATACTTCTAAGACGAGTTAGTATTTACATTATTTACACTTTTCAAACCATTGTCCTCATTTTTGCCATGTTTACAAAATTCGCACATGGAATGAGAATGATATACTCCAGTGATCGAAATAAATGGTTCGGTTTAAAATTTCTATCACCTGAAGAAGGCTAGAGAGTACAACGGCTGAAAGGTTGTAAACATGGCGATAAAAATTAGAACATCGGTCAGAACTGTGTAAATAATTGTTCATTGTTATTGATATTTAAAGAGTTTGTTGAATCTAAAATTAACGATTCATAATTTCAAATTTTGAAAAACTTGCCTTGACCACACGATTACGAGCTACGGTATGTTTTTAATCATTTCTTACAATGGTTAAGTTATTTCCTATAACTAACCACTTTTTCTCATCCTTTTCCCCTATGTAATCCCTGCACAATAGCGACAGTGGAATGCCTTGCTTGGGGTGAAATGATTAAAAAAAAATACTAGTACAGCGCTAAAATAAAGATAGTCTCTCAAAATTAGTTATAGATATTTACCCTACTCCCCTAGTGGAGCGAGATGTGACACAAGGTCTTTTTTACGGTGAGGACCCGACCGAGTACGGACGGGCAGTAGGACAAAAATTCCCCAGTCCCCTCAACCGCCGGTTGAACTGGCCTCGGTGACTAGCACCTAGTCCACCCGTCTGCTGCAATGGGGCGGTGAGGCCGCGGGACACTGTTGCCTAGGACCGGGCGTCTTTCAGTGTAATTTTTCTTAGTTGCAACCCTGCCCTCGCGAACAGAGCTACAACTGAGCCGCACCCTGTCTTCAAGGACAGAGACGCAACTAAGAGATTATTTGGGTCCCTACCTGATTTACGTCAGGTAAGTATTAAAAGGGATGTGCGTTGTGGTGCATTGAATATCGGCTCGGAACGAGAAATCGGGGAGCTGAGTTCGAATTGCAGCTGAATTCATTGCATTCACTTACGCGCAAATACCCTTGGGAAAGGTATTAATCCGTCTCTTCCCTCCAGCTATGGGTCAAATAACAGGACAGATTGGGTTCTATAGCCTTGGCTGGCAGCCAGTCTACCGCAGAAAGCAATGGCAACCTACTGCGGGGATAATATTCTGCCCGGTCAGTCATGTCTCTTTCGAGACATGATCGCCAAAGCGTGTATCACGTATGGCACTTAACTGACTGACTGACTGAAGTATTAAAAATTAGTTATATATGCAATTGTGGAAAACAATTACCATGGAAGTATTTATATAAAATACACAGGAAACTACATTACTGCGCTAGGAAGGTGACTGAAGGAGAGATGCCAAGTTAGCACTGATAATATTGCAGATTTCAGAATCGATCTTGCACATACGCAAAACTATCATACGACCGTGCATTGAATACTGTTGTCATATCTGGTCAGGCGTCTCTGCTATTCATCTCGGGGTTCTCGACAAAATTCAAAGGATTGTCTGCAATGTAATCAATCCCGATTTCGCAGCTCGACCCCAGTCACTTTTTCACCGATGAGATGTGGCTTCCCTCTGTCTTTTCGACAAATATTTTCACGGCTTACCGTCAAGCTTATCTCCCTGGCATCCCCTCTACATGAGTTTAATCGAGCTACTGGACTGGCAACTAGGTTCCACTTTTTTACAGTCCAAACAGTCAAATGTAGTCACCAATTCTACTCTAACAGTTTATTTTCTTGCAGCTTCCTCCTGTGGAACTTTTTTTTGTGTACTTTCTAAGAGTTTAAGTGCAACGTCAATTGGCACGTTTTATCTCCTTGATATCCATCTTTCTCTTATTCTTTCCCTGACACCCCCATTATTTTGTTCTTTTTTTCTTTTTATTCTCCTCTCACCTCACCTTTTTCACGCCAGTACTTCCATCTTTCTCTTATTCTTTCCTTGACACCCTCAGTATATTGATTCTCTTTCTTTTCGCTCTCCCCTCATGTAGCACCATGTACTGCCTTGCTTTGGGTGAAACGATTAGAAAAATATCTTCATTTTGATTTTATCAGGCATTTCTAACTGTATAGCATGAGAACCAGACAAGATGTGGCAGCAACATTCAAAACAATAAGCAATGATAGACATTACTTCCTACGTCTCCGTTACCCGCTGAAGAAGGGTCGAGATCGTTCGGGCAACGCACGCGATTCGTCACCGCCAAACATTGATCACTACAGCCGCCGCGCGAACTTGGTGGATGCCATTGCACGTTCCACCACTTTACGCTACCGCCTATACCGCCGCCTTCTTTGCAGCCAGTAGCTCTTGCACGCTGTAGGGGCCGCGGCGCCACCGCGGTCGATGTACCCGCCGCTCATTGTGGTAGGTGACGGCAGAGCGCCAGTCCTTCCAACCGCATTGCGGTCGGCAAAAGTCCCGATCCCAAGCTGCAGCAGCCTGACAAGCGATGCCGACAGTTTTGCCTCTTTTCGGCGAGGGACGGTGGTTCTCGGCACTTCTGAAGCACACCCTCGTAGACCTTTTTTTCCAAAACCGCACAAAGAAACCACGAAAGGAAACGCTCTAAAAAACCCTGGACGGGTTATATGTAAGTCAGATTCTGGAAATAAAATTTGTCTAGATCTACACTAAGCCAGCTTTCTTAGATACAGACTTAGCAATTGATTTAATATTTTCTCTTTCCACCTCATGTCAGCGGGGTGGGGGGGGAAAGTTTAGTCTTAGAAGGCACTTCACTCATTTGAAGGTTAGCATCAGCCATAGTGATGAAAGTTAAAAAGGTTCTCAAGGATGATCAAAAGAAAGCGGTTTCGTTTTAGAGCGCTAAAATTAACAAGCCATTCATTGCCCCATTTAACAAAAGATTGTAGTTAATTTATTACAGAACTAAATAGTTGTGCTATCAGCATAGATACTGAGATCTTATGACTGCAGAATTTATGAAAATATGAAATACTGGGGTACTTATTTCTTCTTCTTTTATGTGACATGGCTTTTCCGGATGTAGGCAAACATGGCTTTCTACATCTCACTGTCCCCGGTGGCTCTTTGCATGCTTTCTCTTGTTACACCACGCAACTCTCGTTCAATCATCCACCTGATCAGGTCCTTCATATATGTTATCCGTTGCTTTCCCCTGTCTCTTTTTCCCCTCTATCTGGCCTGTTAGTATCAGGTTCTCCAAGCCCTCCTTCCTCATTGCATGTTCCAGGAACATTAGTTGTTTCTTCCTGATGCTCAGTATTAATTTCCTTTTCGTTTCCATCCTTTTCAAAACCTCGTCATTGTTCACATGCTCGGCTCATAATATCCACAGAATCCTTCTGTAGAACCACATTTCAGCTCCTTCAAGTTTTTCCTTCATCTTCGAAGATATTGTCCAACATTCACTGCCATATTGAAGAACCGAGATAGCAATCCAGTACTCTCCTCTTTGTTTCTAGTGAAATTGTCCTGTTTCTTAATACTTTACTCAACTTCTGGAATGCTTCTTTCGCCATACCAATTCGCCTTCGGATCTCTGTGTCGCACTCTCCGTCTTCTGATAGAACACTTTCCAGGTATTTAAATTTCTGTGCCTGCTTCATTTTAGAGTCCCTTACCTCTAATTGGCATTTTGGACTGCCCCATTTGCTGATAAGCAGGCATTTGGTTTTCTATCAGTTTATTTGTAGCCCTTTTTTGTCACTCCCTTCAGCTACCTTCTGTAGGAGGTCTTGTAGTTTCCGTTCTGTGCCTGCTATCAGCACTGTATCATCTGCGTACCTTATATTGCTTAAAATGTGGCCTCCGATGACGAATCCTGGCATAAAATCTAGGGTCCTCAGAATAGTCTCGCTGTATAAGTTGAATAGATTCAGTGAAAAGACGCATCCTTGTCTTACGCCCCTTTCAATCTTAGTATAATTGCTGAATTCGTTGCCTGTCCGTATGCAAGCAGTTTGCTGCCAGTAGAGATTCTTGATTACTCTTAGGTCTTTCCCAAATATATCGAGGCTGCCAAGCATCTCCTCACTTCTTTGGAGCGTATTTTGTCAAACGCCTTTGCATAATCAATAAAACATAGGTACAAGTCCTTCTTCATTTGTATTGCCCTTTCAGAGAGCATCCTACATCATAAATATGGCGTTCCTTGTTCCAGTGTCTTTGACGAAACCACACTGTTCTCGTCCTATCTCTGGCCTGATTCTGCTTCTCGCACTATTCATCAGGATTCGGACTATCAGTTTTGTTATATGGCCCATTGAACTGATGGTTCTGTGGGATTCGGACTCGTTTTCTCCTGGCTTCTTAGGCAGCGATATGAAAATCGACTTGCTGAGGTCATCTGGTATCACACCATTATTATAAATTTCATTTATTATTTCTGTAATTTTATCTATGCAAAAATCCTTCCACGGCTATCAGCAGTTCTATAACTATGTTGTCTGGTGCCGCTGCTTTAGGGTATGACAGCAGAATATTTGAGAGGATTATTAGCTGTTATTTCACAGATTATCTCCCTTAGCGTGAAACGAGAGAATTTATGCGCGCACACACACAAACACACGTATATATATATATATATATATATATATATATATATATATATATATATAATAACTAAATAGACTCTGTAAGTATGCAGGCCGTAAATTTATACTAAAATAAACCTCCCAAAAAACCATAAACAAACAGAACCTAAATCCGTTACAATCCGGTGTACTAAGACGTCGGATAAATGGGGAGAAAAAAAAGAAACCCGCGGAACAAGAACAAAACATTCAGTAAAGAAAAAACCCCAAACGGAACCGAACACAACAAAAATTGCTCAATACAAAGTACGAAAGAAAAGATACAATAGTAGAGCAAAAACACACATATGTGTATATATATATATATATATTTAGTATATCGAGGCAGCAAGTAATTTTCTAGACATATTCTATTAAATATAAGAGACAATGAATGTCTATTATGTTTAATCATGAGCCGTTCTAAACGTCGTATTTTTGCTTTAATTTCAGTTGAAAATAAAGACAAAAATTCTCCAACATTTGGATAATTATTTATTGGTTTTCTTCTAAGCTTTCGGCTCACATGAGCCATCTTCAGAGAGGTAGTTTAAACTGAAATATTATAAAATCCACCATCACCGACGATTTTATTTTGTGTTGACATAAAACTCCGCTTGGCAACGGCAATAGTTACCAAAAATAATAAACGCAGTTCTTAAGTTTGCGATGCGGTTTTATGACGTCACACCGCGGGATAGCGCGAAATGACAACAAAACCATCTAGTCAAATGCAATGTAATATGTTATTTCCTGTTTTAAAGTTGATTTTATTGAGTGTTGGTTGTTTTGATTTGATGTACATGGCCTCCAATATCTGCAGGTTCCTCTTACTGTGTGTATGAGTAAGGATCACCGTATTGTTGACCAAAATCTGTCTGATATTACCTACATGTTTATGTTTTTCAGAGAAATGTTGTTTAATAGTACTCTGATCAGAAAGATGACATGTAAGTCTACGGGAGAGCGTGGTTGTGGTAAAACCAATATATGTACTAGGTTTTTGAGTAGTATCAGAGATGCAATCTCTGAATGGGCATGTAAATTGGTACACTACATTGGTTTTTTGTAAAGAATTTAGTTTAGTGTCTGTTGGGTTATTATAAACTATGAGGTCAATTGTTTTAAACTTTTTATAATATATAATGAGTTTAATTTGATTATTACTATCCACTGGTTTAACATTTCTACGTATTATGTTTTTGAGAGTTTTTTCATCTTGCTTATAATTATTATGTATTTGGTTGCAATAGTATAAGTTAATAGTGTTATGTTTATTTTGATGTAAACCATTATTATTAATATTATCATTATTGTTAGAGCTATTGTTAAGTTTGTTGAGATACATTTTAATTTGTTGATCAATAACGGAGTTAGGAAATCCATTATTGACTAGTGTTTGCTTAATGTTGTGTAATTCTTTATAAAATATAGATTTGGAAGAAGATATCATTTGTGTGCGTTGAAGTAAGTTTTTTATAACAGCTAACTTATATCGTTGGGGACATTCACTATTATAATTAAGAAGACACGAATTTATGCTAGTTGGTTTCCTATATAGAGAAGTAGTAAATTTATGTGTGCTAGAATCAATTAATACATCAAGGAATGGGAGTTTGTTATTAATATTAAGTTCTAATGTAAATTTGAGGACGGAGTGACTTTCAAATTTGTTTTTAAGATATTTAATTTGATCGATATTCTTAGCTAAAACAAAGATGTCATTTATATATCTTACATATATAGAGGGTTTATTGTTGTCATTAATTATTTTATTTTCTAGATTTGCCATATAATAATTAGAAAAGAGGGGACCTAAAGGAGATCCCATCGCAATGCCATCTATTTGTGTATAAATATTGCCTAAGGGGTCGTGAAAGGGTACTTGTGTGGTGCATGCTAAGTACAAGTACCCGAAAGCTTAGAAGAAAACCAATAAATAATTATCCAAATGTTGGAGAATTTTTGTCTTTATTTTCAACTGAAATTAAAGCAAAAATACGACGTTTAGAACGGCTCATGATTAAACATAATAGACATTCATTGTCTCTTATATTTAATAGAATATATATATATATATATATATATCCGAGTGAGTATAGAATGAGGAGAGAAAAAAGAAAAAAAAATTTCCGTCCAAAACATTAATTTAAAACAGTGCTCGATATATGATGTATAGAGCAGTGAATATTTATTATAAATTATGTTTTAGAACATGTACATAATTTCTTCTATATATGTACTCTTCCCTACAATCATATGTTTGTTTCAGTGTTTGGATTTAAACACTTCCCCAGGGAAAATAAAGGTTTGGAATCATTCTCTGTTTATATTTAGTTCGTTGTTGTCGTGGGGGTTGGTTGGGGTTATTGGTAATTAAGTGAATGTCTCATTTTGACCGTTAGACTTTTGAGGAATTTGGTGAGTAAGTGTGAAATTGTTGATTAATGGTATTATCTGTTGGAATGTATGTTTTATCTTTTTATCAGTTGGGTATATCTTTTGGTTAGGATTTCTAAGAGGGCACTGTTGAGTGGTCATTTTTATGGTTGGCTATCGTTTAATTGGTTGAATGAAAACCTAGACACAGGATCAAAGTAAATACATGAATTAGGTCCATTAACAGCAGAGTGGACCTGGGAACAACAGCAATTAAGAGATGGTTTCACAACCTCCCAATCAAAGGCCTTGCTGCCAAATGCAATTTACCGTCATACCCAGGACCTATAATAATGTGTATATATATATATATATATATATATATATATATATATATATATATGTAAATAGACAAAATATTGGTACTTTTATAAAATAAGAGACCTGAGTCAGGTACAAGTTTCGGCTGATCTCTTCAGGCAAGCTAAACCATTAAACTATAAAAGCGTTTAAATATACACCGTACTAAAGGGCTCTACTTGTCTGAAGAGACCTGCGTGGTCGAAAACTTGGTTGCAAGTAAGTGGTGTGTGTTCTGCTCTTTAACATATATATATACACAGAAGTATCCAAGCTTATGCGTATATCCCTAGACACTTGATTGTGGATTTGTAATTCAATTTTCAAGATGGAGCAAATCAAAATCTTTGAAGAAAAATGAGTTCTTCAAAGAAGATATAGTGGTGCCTTAGAAGGAGAAAAAGAAGGAAAAAAGCTATATTTTTCTCTCTTAAATGTAACTAAGAAAAACAATTGAGTATAAAAGTTCGTTTGAAAAGCCCACCCTAACTCCCTGAAGAGGAAATTTCGTATTTATCCAAACATCAAATGATCTTTGACAGCCGGGAATAAGGGAACGAAATCAGGGTCTGGCAAAGAGATATTAATAAATAGAGCAATAAAATAAAATAAAATACACTGAAGTCAACATTAGTTCACTAATATAAGACGGGCTCCTAGTCCTAATGTCAAGGCTTTTTTGCTTTCATTTAAGAATGGTCAGACAGACGCGTCTCTCTCAGTTCGTCCATTTTAACCTATCGAAATAGAAGTAAAACAAATACGTAACAATTCCAGGGATGCTTTGAATCTCATTCACAAGGCACTAAACGTACTATAGGAATTTATCTAGGTAGTACTTCAAAAGTATCTATCTATCTATCTATCTATCTATCTATCTATCTATCTATCTATCTATCTATCTATCTATCTATCTATCTATTTCAGTCTGTTCATATCTATCTATACTTCTGTCTGTTCATATCTATCTATCTATCTATCTATCTATCTATCTATCTATCTATCTATCTATCTATCTATCCACGCACACACACAAATGTACACTCCTGATAAAAAATTTAAGACCACTTAAAAATCTTTAAAAATAAATTTTTTTTTTATGGATAGATTTTAAACTCCTCCCACTTAAGGTTACCAATCCTACAATTTAAAAGGTTATGGAAACAAAAAGCTACATTCCAAACATTTTATTTAGAAATTTACATCTTTATAAAATGAGGCGATTTACACATGATCCAAATTATAAGACCAGGGCTATAAATTGTTAAATCTATGGCAATTCCAATGTTTTTAGTTCAGTTAGAGATTAGCAATCACTGAGTAAAGGTGTTACCATGCCTAAAGCAAGCAAACTTACCAAAGTTGAGCGTTCTCTAATTCTAGGATTCCATAAGCAAGATTTGTCACAGCGGGCGATCGCAGCTAAGATAAATCGCAGTAAAACTGTGATTTGCAACTTTCTAAAGAACGGTGAGAATTATGGAAAAGCAAAATCCTCTGGTAGGCCCCCCAAAATTTCTCCTGCATTGAGCAGGAGAATAAGACGTGTTGTTATGAAAGACGGGGGACTTTCTTCTAGTCAAATTAAGGCAATCACAGATGCTGATTGCAGTCCCGTAACCATCAGACGACACTTAAGACAAAAAGGCATGGTAAATAAAAAGCGTAAACAAATTCTTCGGCTGTTTCCACGTCACAAGTTGGACCGCTTAAAGTTTGGTCGTGAAAACCAAACATGGGACGTTGAGAAGTGGAAGAAAGTCCTGTTTTCTGATGAGAAAAAATTCAATCTCGATGGTCCTGATGGCTTCCAACAATATTGGTATAACAAAAACATGCCTCCTGAAATTTTCTCCGCACGTCATAGTGGTGGAGGGTCCCTAATGGTATGGGATGCCTTTTCTTACAGAGGGACGATGGAGTTCCAGGTGATGCAGGGTCGTCAGAGAGCGGCTGGTTGTGTTAACATGCTACAAAAAGCATCTTTGATGACGGAGAGCCATCGTTTGTGTGGGGATGGATGGTTATTCCAACAGGATAATGCTGCAATCCATGCTGCAAGACGGACCTTGACCTTTCTACAAGAAAATGGGGTCCATCTCTTGGGACATCCTGCATGCTCACCGGACTTGAACCCAATTGAAAATGTTTGGGGATGGATGACAAGAGAGGTTTATCGAAATGGCAAAAAATATTCAACAAAAAATGAACTTTGTGAAGCCATCTTCAGAAGCTGGAGCAACATCCCACACGCCTTAATGGAAACGCTTATTTCTAGCATGCCCGACAGAATTTTTGAAGTCATCAAAATCATTGGAGGTAGACTTCATTATTAAATTTGGTTGTTGAATATTTTCATACACTTTTTGTACAATTTCGTAGAATTTTTGTCTCTGGTCTTATAATTTTGATCATATGTAAATCACCTCATTTTATAAAAATGTAAATTTCTAAATAAAATGTTGGGAATGTAGCTTTTTGTTTCCATAACCTTTTAGATTGTAGTATTGGTAACCTTAAGTGGGAGGAGTTTAAAATCTATCTGTAAAACAAAGTTTCTTTTTAAAGATTTTTAAGTGGTCTTAAATTTTTGATCGGGAGTGTATATATATATATATATATATATATATATATATATATATATATATAAATATATATGTGAAATATGTGTGTGTGGATATATATATATATATATATTATTGTCATCCGCAGACAGATCTGTTTCGCTGTATCACAGCTCATCAGTACGGTTAGACTCCGATTGCTACACAACCCAGTCTCGAAACCCGAAATGCAATTTATATATATTATATGATTTATATATTATATATGCGCGGTATTTATTTGAAAGCGGTCAATATCAGTGATAGACCTAACGTAATCAGTTGGATTGGTGTGAGTTTGTGACCCTGGGTTTCACGCTTTTACGATCGTCAGACAAACTCTAAAAACACTTTGTCTGACTATATCGCAAAAGCGTGAAACCCAGGATTACAAACTTACATCACTCCAACTGAATATATATATATATATATATATAAAATAATTAAAAAATTTCGAAGTTTAATTTTGTTGAATGGCCATTTAGTATATATATATGTACACTACCGGCCATAATTATGAGGCTATCCCAATGTTGAAAATAAATTATGTATTTCATACTATTTTTTAGTATTTATTGTCAAGTGAATAATTGTAAATGAAAATAAAATGGTTCTTTTGTTAATATTGCACAATAACATGTGCATCAAATGAATTTATAAATATTTAATAATTACGTTTATTGCAGTTCCATCAATAAAAGTATTAAGAAAATTTATGGTGATTCGGACTAGTTCGTCTTTGCTTCCTTGCCTTGCAAAATTTTTAATAATAACTAAAGAACGATTCTATTTTCATTTGGCAATAAATACTAAAAATAGTATGAAATGCATTAATTCTTTTAAAAAACTGGGGTGGCCTAACAATTATGGCCGGTAGTATATATATATATATATATATATATATATATATATATATATATATATATACTAACCAAGCAGACGGTAGTTTAAAAAAAGGGCTTAATGCATAACTAACACTAATGAACTGAATATGCAGAGCTAACAATATGTTAAAGAACAGAACCCACAACACTTACTTGCTATCTCGGTTTCGACATCGCTGGTCTCTTCAGGCCAAAGAAACCTTTAATCTTTATAAGCGTGTAAAGAGACACCGTACTAAAGTACTCTACTTACCTGAAACCTTCGTGGTCGAAACCTGGGTAGCAAGTAAGTGATGTTTGTTCTGTTTTTTTAACACACACACACACACACACACACACACACACACACACACACACACACACACACATATATATATATATATATATATATATATATATATATATATTCCTAATGTACCCATAAACGCCTCTGCCAAACATTGATATCCTTCTTATACAGATTTTTTTTTCATAACGGTTATGAGCTGTCTCTATGGAACCTTACACATCAGAAGTGAGTTCGGTCCTCACTGGGTACCCATGATTTTAGTCTTGTTTCACATCTAAGCGGCGCTTAGAAAATACATATTTATTGATATTAAATGCGAGCACTCCCACACTCAAACAGTGAATGAGAAAGAGGGTGAAAGGGAAACAGAAAACTTGATATTAAAGGGAGAGAGAGAGAGACAGAGAGAGAGAGAGAGAGAGAGAGAGAGAGACAGAGAGTGGGAAATACAAAACGGCAGAGAGAAAGAGAAAATGGGAGAAAGAGAGAGAGAGAGAGAGAGAGAGAGAAAGATAACAGGGTACCGAAAAACACTTGAATAAATCTCGTGGGACAAAACTGAAGTAGATTTATTAGCATTCCTAAATTTGCATATTTTCATAGTATACACACGTACACTAGTCTCCCCACTTTCGACAGGGAGTGTATTCCATGACCCCAGAGAATGCCTAAAGCAGCCAAATGTATCAAAATTTTATACATGCTATGTTTTATTTCGTATGCATACATAGTTATGATTAATTTTCTTTAATAAATTAAGCACATTAAAAAGTCAAGAACAATAAATGTCATTATACGACGTGTGCAAAAGTCTCCAGCACCGTCTTTTGGGAACAACAAAATCATGTAAAATAGTGGACAGACTAGAATTCGAGGATCCTATTTCGAATTCTAGTTGAATTCCTTGCATTCGCTTACGAACAAAAACCCTTGGGAAAATTATTAATCCGTTTCTTCCCTCCAGTTATCGGGTTCTATAGATTTGACTGGCAACCAGTATACCGCAGAAAGAAATGGCAACCTACTGTGGGATAATCTTCTGCCCAGTTAGTCATGTCTCTTTCGAGACATGATCACCCAAAGCGTGTATCACGTATGGCACTTAAATGACTAAGTGGACAGACAGTTGAGTACCGAACATTTGCGTTTCGAGCAAGTGCGTCCCGGGCACTTGCATACGAGGGCTTTTGCGACCCTAGACAAATAATTGTGTACCATTTTGAAGTTACCATATTTTCTTAGGAGTTTCTAATTGCGAACCAACTTTTAATTATTCAAAAATAGCAAAAAGATAGTTAACATAACAACTCTTTATAAAAAATAAAACTGCAAATAAGAGAATCATGGTGCTATTACTTAAAACAAGATCAGTCAGTCAAAGGGATATGGTTGACTGGGCAGAAGATTATTCCGCAGTAGGTTGCCATTATTTCTGCGGTAAACTGGCTGCCAGCCAAGGCTATAGAACTCAACTTGTACTTCTATTTAATCCATAACTGAAGGGAAGAGTCGAATTCATACCTTTCCCGAGGTTATTTGCGCGTAAGTGAATGCAAAAAATGCCACTGGAATTCGAACTCGGCTCTTCCATTTCTCTTTCCGAGCCAGAAAAAGGGATAGCTCACAGCATTCATAACTTTTGATTAATTTGTGAAACTACAATAATTTTCAATTTTTGAAGTATTTTCTAAACACTGTTAACCTGTCATTGCATTTATAACAAAAATAAAGTTGTAATTTATTCTTTTTTAAAAAATATATATTAATATGTCTGCTCTTTTCAAAATGTATGGTAATTGCCTTTAAATGCTTCAAAAGATTTTCTGTAGTAAGCAATTATACAGGGAGGCATTTGTTTCGAGACACTATTGTCAGGTACGCAATTGTTCGGGACACAAATGTCCAGTACGCAACTGCCCTAGTACCAGACTAGGTTTTATGTTTGAAATAATATTTTTGGTTTGTAAGTGAATTTGACGACCTATAATTCTCCCTTATGTCGAAATGTTTTTATTACTATATTTGATTACAAGAGAGCAATTACAGCAGTATACTGAAATAAAAGTTATATAACGGACAGACATTTTTTTCCACTGTAAAATACGAAGAACATGAACAAAAACAAAACAGAACAATTCTAACGATATATTGCAATAATGACAGCCGATATATAAAACGACCTTAAATCGTCGTTAACTGGGGCAAAAGATGGCTTGTTAATTTTAATGTCTCCAAATCTAAACTTCTATTCATTAATCACCTGAGAGACGCTTGTATGCCCTTCATCAGAATGACTGACGCTAATCCCCAGGAAAGTGACACGTTGCGTCTTCTCAGGCAAACGTTCTCAGCTGATATGAAGTGGAAAAATTATATTGAATCCATTGCTTGGTCTGCTCCACAATTCACTGTGTCGTGTGAGACAATTTTTCTTTTCCGAATCTATCTTACATATCTATAAGTCTACCATTCGTCCATGCTTAGAATATTACTGCCACACATGGTCCGGTGCCCCTGCTAATTACTTTGAGGTCTTTGATGAGATCCAAATAAGAATCAGCAATATTTATGGATCTGATCTATCCGCTCGGCTTCAGTCACTTACCCACCTCCGTAAGGTTGCCTCTCTGCTTTTTCTATAAATACTTTCATGATAATTGTTTGGATAAGCTCTTCGCTATGGTACCTAGACGATATAAATGTAAAGGCAGTACTAGACTGGCGTCGAGATCTCATCAATGTAGAGTTGTGCTAGCTAGATGTAGCCGGAGGTTATATGCTAACAGCTTCTATTTTCGGACTTCCCTCTTGTGGAACACCCTTCCAGTCAACTTTAATTTAGAAAAATCTAAATGCAAGCTCAATTGCTATCTACTGTCCTCCTGATTACTTTTTTCTCTTCCTGCTCATTATTAATGTTTCTCTTCCTAATTCTTCCACACCCTGTGTCTTTACTGCTTTGCTTAGGATGAAACCGATAAAAAAATTCATTTGTTTCCATCGTAAAAATTATTAGGCACATTAAAAGATAAAAAAAATAATAAAATAGAACAATTATAAAGATGCAATAAAAGTTATGTAACGGATAGAAGATTCGTTCTTACTGTAGATATTGGCCATCTTAGAATTATTTTATTCATTGTTAATTTAAACCGATTCATTTAGAATAGCGGTCGGCTACCCCCGGCCCGCGGGCCACATACGGCCCTCGAGTGAATCTTGACCGTCCCGCTACCTTACTCTGGACAAGATAATAATGTAGGTAAACCAAACCAAAGATACAGTTGTTAGTCTGAATATATTGCGTCGAAATTTTTAAAAATATTTCTTTTTTAACTGGAGAATGTGTTTTATCGCCAAAATTAGCGTAAGGCCTCACTTTCACTATTTCTGTGAAATTGCTTTCGCGAGCGGGTACATGTAGTTAATTAAGTGCCATACGTGAAAAACGCTTGGGCGATCATGTCTCGAAAGAGACATGACTGACTGGGCAGAAGATTATCCCACAGTAGGTTGCCATTGCTTTCTGCGGTAGACTGGTTGCCGACCAAGGCTATAGAACCCAATCTGTCCTGTTATTTAACCCATAACTGGAGGGAAGAGGCGGATTAATACCTTTCCCAAGGGTATTTGCGCGTAAGTGAATGCAATGAATTCAACTAGAATTCGAACTCGGCTCCCCGATTTCTCGTTCCGAGCCGATATCCACTGCACCACAACATCCTTTTAAATTTACATTTAAATGAATATAAAATAGTGTTTTTAACCGATTCAATGAAATTGCTTTTTCAGTACTGATTTATGAAACATTTATTTTTAAGATGTAATATTTTTTTAACAAAATTCCCGTCAGATATTAAATTATATTGAATCCTTGCTTTCATCAAGCACATAGAAAATTTCTTCACATATTTAATAACATGGTTCTCCTCCCTGACACTGGAACCTTAGCTCTTTGGCTCTCCTCCATGATTCTACATAGCTTTTTGGTCCTCACTCTCCAAAAAATTGCCAATCCCTGTTTTAGAGCAATGTCTGTACATTGAGCTGTTTTGATAGTGGATAAAGACAGAAATGTAGGTCAAATAGTATTGTTAGTCATATATATGTAGGTCAAATATATAATGTAGGTCAAATAGTATTGTTAGTCATCTGGATGAAATTCTCATTCTCAGAATTAAAAGTGATAATCTGGAAAGAAGAACGAGTCTACATAACAGTTTGTTGATAATGAATCAAAATTTTATATAATATGTTATTCGGTATAAAATTTCGCCCAATAGTGTATTCGCATTTTGTTGCAAAATTTGAAAAAAAAAAAAAAAAAAAGGTCAGAAAATGCAGCTACCGAAGCTAGATCAAGTAAGTCAACACCCAAGGTGTGACAGTGAACTACGAAATAACACGTGTCGGGAAGGTTGCCTATTTAAGAGTCAGTCAGCTGAGAGTCAGTTTGGAGACAGCAGTTGAGTTGAGAATACAGGACGAGGGCTGCTGCCTCGATGCGTGTATGCTCACCTCTCCAACCACTTCCACTCTACAACAATATCAACAAAGAAGAACGAATTATATATATATATATATATATATATATATATATATATATATATTAATCATATCACCCCAAGCAAGGCGATAACGCCACTGATGCGCAGGCGGCTACGTAAGGGTAAAATGAATGGAAAAGAGAAAGCTGGAAACCACATCCTAAACAGGAAACAAGGGATGAGCCTCTTAACCTGTTCAATAGACGTGGGTGGAGTGTGAACCGGGCGATAGTTTAGTCTATCTACTCCAATTGAAAAAAAATAAAAAAAGAAAAGAGTGAAAAGATTGGAAAAGAGAAAACCGGAAACCACATCCTAAACAGAAAACAAGGGATGAGCCTATTTAAATAAATCTTTAGTAGTACAAAACGTATTAAGGCCATAAATAAATGAAATTTAATATTCACAGGCATTGTGGAAGAAAACAAGATTAAAAAAAAACGAAAGAAGAACGACCGACCGATTATTTGCAGTCATTGTATATTAGCTTCAGGAGGCCGTCTCTCTGTAAACAGAGAGATTACCTCCTTGAACTAATCAGTGTCTAATGTTTACAAGAAAAGAATAGAAGAGGAAAAATAATCCCTTCAATTTTTTTTTTCTTTTACTGTTCCTTCCTTTTCGCTGTCTATAATTTTTTATACATTTTCATTTTCATTTTTGAATTTTTAAAAATGAAATAAATTTCCCAGATGACCCTGAAGAGGTTGGGATTGAAACCGGCCGATCGTTCTTTCGTTTTTTAAATTTTTTATTGTTCATCTTGTTTTCTTCCACAATGGTGGTAAGTATTAAATTTCATTTATTTCTGGCCTTAATGTATATACATATATATATATATATAGTCATACGCAGACAGATCTGTTTCGCTGTATCACAGCTCATCAGTACGGTTAGACATCCGATTGCTTTTAACTCTCTCCCTCTCTCTCTGTCTATCTATCTATCTATATATCAAGTGTTGTAGTTAGCCATTTGGCAGTTTGAAAAGCAAGCAAATTTGGGTCCACTTTATAATTGGTTCAAGCTTGTTTTCGCCGAATTGATTCAAGTTTGATCTTCATTGTCGCGTTCATATTGGTATACAACAAAAATGTCTCTTCTTTTATTTGAATGTGTTAAAGGTGGCTAAGCAAAGTCAACGTTTCCAGTAGATCGTATGCTCATGTGCGAGATGTCCATTAACCCTGCAACCTGTTTTATCCGCCTTATCCGTTTAATCACACCAGAAAATCCCGGTGAAAAGCAAGTTAAGACGTCGATACCCACATCATGTAGCAGAGGGTACTGGATTACAAAATATTAGTAGCCCTTGTAGAGTACAAACATATGGATAGTCTTTTTACACCTCAGTTAAGTGCCATACGTGAAGCACGCTTAAGCGATCATGTCTCGAAAGAAAGACATGACTAACTGGGCAGAAGATTATCCTGCAGTAGGCTGTCATTGCTTTCTGTGGTAGACTGGTTGCCAGCCAAGGCTATAGAACCCAGTCTGTCCTATTATTTAACCCATAACTGGAAGGAAGAGACGAATTATTACCTTTCCCAAGGGTATTTGCGCGTAATTGAATGCAATGGATTCAACTGGAATTCGAACTCGAACTTTCCACCTACTTAGTCCAAAAATGCTCTTGTTCGCATACAAAACAAAAATCAACAAAAAAAAAACAAACAAACAAAAAAACAAAAAAAACAAAACAAAATAAAAATAAAAATCAAGGGAAAACTTAACTGAAGTGTCTTTTCACTAAATTTTATCGAAACATGTATTAGAGAGTGTTTGCTACCTAAATACAAATTTATCTTTTCAGTTTGAATTTCACAAATAACTGGCCTAGTGGATTGAACTATTTGTTTGTGAAGTTGGTGACATAATGCAATCCTTGGGCTGGGAAGTGTGTACTTGGACTCAGTGGGAACGGTGGGCAATAACTTAACAGCAGTAAATAAAAACTAGACGAGAAATCCTTAGACAGGGCCAGCTTACCAAGAACAGTCTACCGCTGTCGATTAAATAAAGAGTTCAGTTCGGAATTCACTGTAGGTTCATCTAATGAAGACCCAAGAGTATAACGGTCAAAACGTTGTGGTAACAACAACAAAGATGAAGACAACAGTCCGCATGTAAATGGAATAAAAACAATCTCGCTGGGTAGCTGTGTGTTTATGATTATTCGCTTGTGGAATGTTATTCTGTAATCGGGGGAACCGAGTTCGAATTCCAGTTGAATTCATTGCATTCACTTACGCGCAAATACCATTGGGGAAGGTATTAATCCGTCTCTTCCTTTCAATTATGGGTTAAATAACAGAACAGATTGGGTTCTATAGCCTTGGATGGCAACCAATCTACCACAGAAAGCAATGGCAACCTACTGTGGAATAATCTTCTGCCCAGTCAGTCATGTCTCTTCCGAGACATGATCGCCCAAGCGTGTTTCACGTATGGCACTTAACTGACTGACTGTTATTCTAGAAATCTTAACCTTGTCTTGAAAAAGTTTAATAGGCACCGAAAAAATGACGTGGACTTATTTTGCGAGTTATGTCTTCAAGACCAACATGCTAACCCTTGCTCCCATTTGCCTTATTAAACTCATATGTAATCTAAAAACTAATGAGGGAAGCGATGTATTCCTCATGCAAATCTTATAACGAGCACGCGCCATAATTTTTGTGCGTTAAATTATCCACAAAAAAAAAAAAAACGCAAGTTGTGCACATGCGTGTTTGCGATGGTATTTCGTAAGTAAATGCGTATGCTTGTTTTAGTCACCGTTACTGTGCCTCTTTGTCACAGTTCTCTTTGCGTTGGCGAAGTCAGTGATGGAAATCGGACTTATTAAACCGTTGTAAGTGGCACTTGAGGCAGCAGTCTACCAATTGGGTCCCAATTTAAGCATTTCCATATTTAACATTTACAATTTTACTTTAAAAAAAATCTGACCTTTCAAAGTGCAGATGAGCAGATCTAATGTCTTTAATAAGTATATATATATATATATATATATATATATGTTAGTCTGTTTGAGTATCATTTCCATAAGAAAAGGTGAAATTGAGAAAATACCGGGGCGTAAATTGATATTTTGGTAGTACTAGATGGTCACCAACTCCATTATCCCATCTAAAAAAAAGTGTGTGCGTTTAAACTTTATTTTAATGGATACTGGGGATACTCAAAATTGAATAGATGCTCTAATTTTTATAATTAAATAGTATGTTTATTAATATATACTGGCCTGAATAATCGAGAAAATCTGGTGGAAAAATATTCAGGTCAGTAGATGGAAATTGAAATTTCATTTCCGGAACGGTCAGTTCATAATATGCATCTCATCATTCCATAGTGCAAGAAATTCCGATTCGTGCCTTAGACGTAGATTATATCTAAACTTATTTATAAATGGAACTTTGTCTGTGTGTGTGTGTGTGTGTGTGTGTGTGTGTATTCGTTACCTATAGACTCCGAAACGGCTGAACCGATTTTCTTGAAAATTTACACAGTTGTACTATAGGCGTCTGCGAGTGTTTTTAGCTAGGTTTTGTGTCGAAGTATCCCCGATAAATATCGAAAATCGATAATCGAAAAAATCGGGTTATAGAAAGAGTGCTCCGATTTTAATCAAATTTGATGCACTCATAAACAAAGACATAAGAAACGATATTCAGAAGTTTCAAAGTTGCAGTTCTTACAATAGTGCAGAAAATCGATAATATATATATATATATATTAAAGGCAAGATATCCTTTATACAAATCCACAGTTTTTATCCGATTCTCACCAAACTTCTCACAAATATTCTTTAGGCTGAGTCTGAGCTCCAGGACCATGAATTAGTTTTAAAGCTTTCATTACACCCGAGCAACTCCGGACTATTCTGCTAGTATATATATATATATATATATATATATATATATATATATATATATATATATGGTCCTATATTAATATATATATCCAATCTTTCTTAAATAACCGCAAAATGAAGGTCGTTCTGAATGGGCGTGCCTCTTCGTCCTACAGCACGAATGCTGGTGTCCCACAAGGCTCTATCCTGGGCCCAACGCTCTTCCTTATTTTCATCAACGACCTCCCAGATGAGATCAGGTCCCAAGTAGGCATCTACGCAGATGACACTACAATATACTCCCGCTCCAGTAAGAAACCTGTCGTGGCGGACAGACATAATCTCGCTGCTGACCTTGAGCGGGATCTACACTCTGTGGTGAACTGGGGCAAGAAGTGGCTTGTCAACTTCAATTCCTCGAAGACCAAGCTGTTGTCTGTCAACCATTACAGGCAACCTCTTCTGCCTCCCATAAGCATGGACCAGATGATTCTCCCGGAGAGTAATACACTACGCCTCCTCGGACTTACCCTGTCCTCAGACCTCAAATGGAAGCACTATATTGAATCCATAGCAAAATCTACTGCTAAGAAGATTGGGTCACTATGTCGATCCAGGATGTTTTTTCCACCTGAATCCATCCTGCATATATACAAGTCAACCATCCGTCCGTGCATGGAGTACTGCTGCCATTTATGGTCAGGTGCCCCTGCCGTTCTCCTCAGTGTTCTTGACAAGCTCCAAAGGAGAGTCTGTAATGTGATAGGTACTGATCTGGCGACTCGTCTGCAGCCACTTTCCCATCGTCGAAATGTGGCCTCCCTCTGTCTCTTCTATAAATACTTTCATGGCTTCTGCTCGGATGAGCTTAAGTCACTGATGCCTCCTCAACAGGTGTTTACCCGTTCAACCAGACTGGCAACTGGGTCCCACCCATTCACAGTCAGGTTAGCCAAACGCAGACGACAATTCTACTCCTGCAGCTTCCTCTCTCGCACTTCCCGCCTGTGGAACTCACTCCCGTATTCTTGCTTTCCTGACGGCTACGACCTCCAGAAATTTAAAAGCAAAGTTAATACTCACCTACTAACCACTGGCCTCTAGCTCTCTCCCCTCCCCTGTATAACCTTCCCTTTCTCTCCGCCCATGTACCTGTCATCGCACCTGCTTTCTCAGTTTTCTATTGTTCCTTTCTAACTAGCTTGTACTCCTCACTCTTTTCTAATTAATCTTTCTACATTTATGTAACCCCCTGCACATCAGTGGCGTTTCTGCCTTGCTCGGGGTGAAATGATTAAAAAAAAAATATATATATGTAGGACCATTTACCAACCATCGCCGGTTACAATTCATAGTACTAAAACATGAAACCTTTTGTACATCGACATACAATGTGTTTAATATAACGACTTAGAACTTATAATAAAAATATTACACTATATAATAGTATATAATAGTATAATAATATATATAATCGTATAATAATATATAAATATAATGGCCAGAAATAAAGTTAATTTCATAGTTACAGGCAATTTTAAGTGATAGAATAACAATAGATGGTATAAAAAAAAGAAATACGAAAACGACCGACCAGTTTCAGTCCCTATTCATCATCAGGGTCAACTGAGATTTTTTAAATTCAATTTTTCAACATTTGAAATATTAAAAGATAAAAGTGAATCATGACGTACTGGGGGAAAATTATAGGGAGGGTACGGGTAGGTACTAAATAGTATTAATATGGAGTCCGATAGCACAGTTGCAGAGAGACAGGGTCCTGATCTTAATATATATCGACTGCAAAAATAAAAATAATAAAAATGATTGAAAACGAACAAGTTATGACCTTTTCAAATCCTTCAGTTTGTCCTTGGCCACCCTATATTTTGCTGACGGTTATTGCCTGGGCAGTAATGGTTATGTCTGAAATTACTGTCACTGTTGTAATAGGTGGTGTAATGGTTAACAAGCTTGTTTGGCTAGAACCTATTATAACTGAGTAGTGACTTCGATCCTCACTAGGAGCTTTATACATTCGGCCTTGTGCCACATCTAAGCCGCGCTTAGTAAATCAACTCTTGTAATAAAAAAAATGAAATAAACTGACCCTGAAACATTTAAGCGGAGAGCCGTGTTCCATTTTCAGTCGGGTTCGTTTTATTCACAGGCGTAAATATCAATGGGAAAGGTATGAACCCACATCATTGATGAATTAGTTGGTCAGACTAGTATCACTAAATCATTCAGTCAGTCAGTTAAGTGCTATACATGATACACGTTTTGGGCGATCATGTCTCGAAACAGACATGACTGACTGGGCAGAAGATTATCCGGCAGTAGGTTGCCATTGCTTTCTACGGTAGACTGGTTGCCAGCCAAAGCTATAGAACCCAATCTGTCCTATTATTTAGCCCATAACTGCGAGGGAAGAGACGGATTAATACCTTTCCCTAAACCATTATCATCTCCAAAAATAATCCTTACAATCCAAAAAATATATTTTTCTGGCTTTAAATAACCTGCAACGAGTTGATAAGCCATAGAAAACGAATCAAATTAACAATATTTCGAAAGTGTGGTTCCCGAATATCGATGCATGAAGGTTACGAAAGAAACAGAGATGGAAAAAAAAAACAGAGATAAAAGGATATCCAACCCGGAACTAGACCTAATAAAGCGACCATCCGCTGAGGTTTGATCTGTGTAATGATACACTACGCCATGTGTAATTGTCAAAGACATGTTACACATAAATATAATGCTTTCAACCCAGATACTTTTTTTTATAATCGTTTCACCCCAAGCAAGGCATTACCGACACTGATGTGCAGGGGACTACCTAAGAGGGTTACAGTTTTAGACAGGGGAGAGTGAAGAGAAAGACGAAACAGCCACAGTGGGTGAAAGAGAAAGGGCAAGAAAAGGATTCAAACACAGGAGTGAAGACAGTTACGAAGGTAGAGAGAAAGGAAAAGAACAAGATACACGGGGTGATGTGGAAAAAGCTGGAGTTAAGTAGATAAGAGATGGGAATTGACTTTGCATTTAAATTCTTGGAGGATATAGCCGCCATAAAAGCAAGTATATGGGAGTTCCACAGGCGGGAGGCACGAGAAAAGAAGCCGATGTAGTAGAATTGTCGCCTGCATTTGGTTGATCTAACTGTAAAAGGGTGGGACCTTGATGCCAGTCTGGTTGCCCGAGTAAATTCTTCTGGAGGGTGCACAAGTGACCTAAGTTCTTCGGAGCAGAAGCCATGAAAATTCCTGTAGAATAGACAGATGGGAGCCACATCCCGCCGAGGAGAAAGTGGCTGGAGTTGAGTTGCCAGGTCAGGACAATCACATTGCAGATTCTTCTTTGGAGCCTGTCAAGAACACTGATACGAACAGCAGGGGCGGCTGACCAGATATGACAACAGTATTCCATGCACGGTCGAATGGTTGATTTGTGTAAGATGGCTTCAGGTGGAAAAAGTTCCAGGCCCGACACAGTGGCCCAACTTTCCTAGCAGTGGATTTAGCTATTGATTCAATGTAATTATTCCACTTAAGGTCTGAAGAAAGGGTAAGGCCTAGGAGGCGCAGTGTATTGCTTTCAGGGAGACTTGCTTGGTCCATGCTTATAGGTGGCAGGAGAGATTGCCTGTGATGGTTGACAAATAGGAATTTCGTTTTAGAGACATTGAAATTTACGAGCCACTTCTTACCCCAATCCACCACTGAGTGGTGGTCCTACTCGAGATCAGCAGCGAGGTTATGTTTGTCTGCCTCGCCAGATATCTTACTGATGCGGAAATAGATGGTAGTGTCATCTGCGTAAATGCCTACTTTGCATTTGATCACGTCTGGAAGATCATTTATGATGACTGGAAAGAGCGTCGGGCCTAAGATAGAGCCCTGGGGGACTCCAACGTTCGTGCGATAGAATATATGTGCAGATAACTGGACAAGTGCCCAGCTAAAAACCAAATCCAAGGCCACACCCAATAATGCCCAATAATGGCACTGATGAAGATCTGCTCCAATATTTGAGGGAATAACCATGATACTTCCTCTCAAATTCTTTGCCATGCCTAAAAGAACTTAGTGCGCACCGGCTGATCGTTTAATCAAAATTACAATGAAGATGCTCGTTTTAATAACTGATACAACAAAAAGAATGGTTTATTGGAGTACACATAGCGTCTTTTATGATTATGTATCTCATATACACTACCGGCTATAATTACTATGCCACGCCAGTGTTTTAAAAAATGATGTATTTCGTACTATTTTTTTGGATTTATTGCCAAGTGAATAATTGTAAATGACAATAGAATGGTTCTTTTGTTAACACTGCACAATAACATGTGCATCAAATGAATTTATAAATATTTAATAATTACCTATATTGCAGTTTCATCAATGAAAGAATAAAGAAAATTTAGAGTGATTCGGACGAGTTCATCTTTGCTTCCTTGCATTGTAAAATTTTTCAAATAATAATAACAAAAGAACCATTCTATTTTCATTTTTTTCATAATCATATCGCCCCAAACAGGGTAGTCTACTGCCACTGGTGCGCAGGGGGTTACATAGGAGGAAAGTTAAGAGAAAGAATGACAGGTTACAGAGGGTGTCAGGAAGTAGGTAAGAGAAGGATGAGAATACTGAAGAGAGTTGAGTGGACGGATAAAGGAGAATAAGAGAAAGGATGCCAGTTAGTGAGATAGGAGATGACTATTGACTTGACACTTAAACTCCTGGAGATTGTAGCTGTCGGGGAAGCAAGTAAACGGAAGGGCATTCCACTGCGGGAAGTGCGAGAAAAGAAGCTGATGGAGTAGAATTTG
Organism: Ascarosepion bandense; assembly: GCA_037127315.1. NCBI lineage: Eukaryota > Metazoa > Mollusca > Cephalopoda > Sepiida > Sepiidae > Ascarosepion > Ascarosepion bandense. The sequence goes on from JBBBDQ010000413.1 coordinate 942,146, forward strand.
CGTTATTGGTTTCTCAGTAAAATGGTGGAACCTAGTTGTTAATCTTGTGGCTCGAGCAAATTCATGCATAGAAAGTGACTGCATCTGAGCTACCAAGTCGGGATCGATCACAGATTCTCCGTTGGATTTTGTTAAAGACACCTGGTGGATAGCTGAAGTACCCGACCAGATATGGCAGCAGTATTCAATTCACGGGCGGATGGTAGATATATATATGTGCAGGGTGGTTTCAGACGAGAAAAAAACTCCTGGCCCTACACAGAGAACCGACCATCTTAGCGGCAGACTTTGACTGAATAAAAAATCAAAACAAAAATGTTCTATGAATGCAAATCATCTATAGGCGAATTATGAGACACACGATCTTTTTCTTTTATTTCCAAAGAAAAAGTACTCAAATAATATTAGATGAGAGGTTAGAAATCTGATAATCATGAAAAATGAATTTTAAGAATATGAATCCCCATTAAAAGAAATTAGTCATTTAAAGCAATTGTCCAAAATGGAAAGTGACTGTATCTTGGCTGCCTGGTTCGGATCGATCACATTACAGATTATCCGTTGGATTTTGTCAAAGACCCCTAGGTGGATAGCAGGGGAACCTGACCAGATATGGCAGCAGTATTCAATGGTGAATGGTAAATTTATATATCTGCGAGATAGTTTCAGATGAGAAACACTTACTGGCCCTACAGAGAGAACCGACCTTCTTAGCAGCGGATTTAGCTATGGATTCTATATAGCTTTTCCACTTGAGGTCTGTTGTGAAATTTAACCCGAGAAGGCGCAGTGTTTTGCTATGAGAGAGACTAGTCTAATCCATGATAATGAGGTGTGTGTAGGAGCAATTGTTTGTGATGATTAATAGATAGCAGCTTTGTTTTGGAAGTATTAAAATTCACGAGCCATTTCTTACTCCAGTCCACCACAGATTGGAGGTCCTTTTCAAGCTTGGCAGCGCGGTTTGCTTTGTCAGCCTCGGCAGATTTTTGGTCGAGGCGAGGGTAAATCGTAGTGTCCTCAGTGTATATGTCTACCTGTGATTTTATTACATCGGAGAGATCTTTAAGGATGATCCGGAAAAGCGTAGGACCTAGAATAGAGCCTTGAGGGACACCTGCGTTCGTTTGGCAATAATTATTAAAAATAGTATGAAATACATAATTTATTTAAAAAAAAACTGGGGTCGCCTAATAATTATGGCCGGTAGTGTATATATATGCGTATGTGTGAGTGTGTCATCGTAAGAGCATGCTACCATAGTTACTGGAGACTTGTTAACTCGACTGTCAACTGTGACAGAAACCAATATATTTATATAATCTGATAAATAGATGTAAGTGATAAACAAATGAAATTATATATATATATATATATATATATATATATATATATATATATATATATATATGCACAAGCCTTTTTTTATTCTTACTAAAAAGGACATAGGCATGTAGGCAGAGTGGGTGTGAGAAAGTGAAACGAAAAAAAGAAATTTCTTTCCTTGCGTTATTCGAGCCGAGAGACTCTGATAAAAATCTGGGCGATGCCGTTAAAACGTCTCAAAATTTCGTGGGCAAAATTCATTCAGGCGTTTAGTTTCTATTCAGGAAACAAAAAAAAAAATGAATCTTCCGAGACTGACAAAGCAAACCTCGCTGCCGAGCTTGAAAAGGACCTCCAATCCGTTGAGGACTGGGGAAAGAAATGGCTAGTGGACTTTAATATCTCCTGATCGAAGCTGATCTCTATTGACCATCACAGACAATCGCTCCTGCCCCTCCCATTAGTATAGATCAGGCTAGCCCCCCCTGAAAGCAAAACACTGCGCCTCCTCTGGTTAACTCTCACAGCAGACCTCGAGGGAACGACTATATCGAATCCATAACTAAATACGCTGAGGACACTACGATTTACCCTCGCTTCGAACAAAAATCTGCCGAGGCTGACAAAGCAAACCGCGCTGCCAAGCTTGAAAAGGACCTCCAATCTGTGGTGGACTGGGGTAAGAAATGGCTCGTGAATTTTAATACTTCCAAAACAAAGCAAAACAATCGCTCCTACACACACCTCATTAGCATGGAATAGGCTAGTCTCTCTCAGAGCAAAACACTGCGCCTTCTCGGGTTAAATTTCACAACAGACCTCAAGTGGAAAAGCTATATAGAATCTATAGCTAAATCCGCTGCAAAGAAGGTCGGTTCTCTCTGTAGGGCCAGGAAGTTTTTCCTGTCTGAAACCATCTCGCAGATATATAAATTTACCATTCACCATTGAATACTGCTGCCATATCTGGTCGGGTGCTCCTGCTATCCACCTAGGGGTCTTTGACAAAATCCAACGGATAATCTGTAATGTGATCGATCCGAACTAGGCAGCCAAGATACAGTCACTTTCCATTTTGGACAATTGCTTTAAATGACTAATTTCTTTTAATGGGGATTCATATTCTTAAAATTCATTTTTCATGATTATCAGATTTCTAACCTCTCATCTAATATTATTTGAGTACTTTTTCTTTGGAAATAAAAGAAAAAGATCGTGTATCTCATAATTCGCCTATAGATGATTTGCATTCATAGAACCTTTTTGTTTTGATTTTTTATTCAGTCAATTAAGTGCCGTACGTAATACACACTTGGGCGATTATGTTTCGAAAGAATCTTGACTGACTGGGCAGAAGATTTTCCCGCAATAGTTTGCCATTATTTTCTGCGGTAGACTGGTTGCCGAGCAAGGCTCTAGAACTGGATCTGTCCTGCTATTTAATCCATGGGTGGAGCAAGACCAGATGAATTAAAACGTTTCTCAAGGGTATTTTCCCGTAAGTGAATGCAACAAATTCAACTGGCATTCGAAGTCGGGTCTCCGATTTCTCGTTCTGAGCCATAACGTTATTCCAAAACGAAACATTTTCACATTTTCGAAAGTAGCTTAAATCAAATTTTTTTTCATTACATCGAAAGAAATGCAGCATCGCCCATAGTGCGCAGGGCGTTGCAATAAGAGAAAAGAAAACAACCTGATGTCGAAGAAAGGATAAGAGAAAGAAGGGAGTTCCACAAAAAGAAAGTGCGAGAAAAGAAACTGATAGAGTAAAAGAGATAGTTACATTTAACTATTTCGACAGGAAAAGGATGTGACGTTGATGCCAATTTAATAGCACACGTAAATTCAGGTGGTCGGTACACCAGGATGGTGGCAACAGCAGGGCAACTAACGCATAGGCGCTGAAATTTCTTCGTGACTTAACCTTCCTAGTGAGAATTATTTTACAGATATTTTGTACCTTTTCGGAGATGCCAAGTCACATCACAATCTTCTGCGTGGTTCACACCAAAAATGCCAAATTATCCCGGCTGTGCCAGCGTGATAGTTCTAATCACAACATAAGCCACTTTGTGTCGCAATAATTGTAAACGTTTTCTCAGGGGGCCTAAGATTGTGTTTGTTAACAGAATGAGTCACCTAATAGCCACTAGCAAATTTGATTCTCGTCACTTCCAGTGAGTCACCATTAGTCATCATTTTCTTCAAATTCTACACTTGACTCATTTGGAAAATATTATTCCGACTTTTCCTTTAGAACTAAATATATTTTGAGTTAAATCAAAATAAATCCGTTCTTGGTCTTAACTATCAACACTGAACTGGATCTCCACAAGGCGTGTAGACATGATCACCTCCGTACAATTGTCCCTCAGAAATGAATTGAACTGTTTTATTTAAATTCTACAATAAACGTGTTGTTTCTTCTTGCTTTCCGGTTTGGGGGAAATTTTCTATGGTAGTTCTAGTCTTTCAGACTTCAGTAATAAATTTTATAATAATAACTCATCAGTCACTAATATTATATATATATGAAATGATTTGTTTGAACATTATTTTTAATCGATACTAGTATTGAAGTAGATATTCTGTTTATAATCAAAGAGTATTATGTATTTATTTCTACCGGCCTGATTATTTACGATAAATTTTTGTTACGAAAATGTGTCATTTTGTTCAGACTGTTGGTCATTCGTGATCGAGAGGTCTAAAACACGACAGATCAATTGGTGGCTTCCCCTATATTGATTATAAACAAAATATCTACTTAAATACGAGTATCGATAAAAAATAATGTTCAAACAAATCATTTCAAATTGTCGGTTGTTTATAACCAAGTTTCGTTAATCTTCGTTAATTTCCGTAATATATATATATATATATATATATTTGCTTTAATGAACGCTCCTATTCAAAACAACATAAAAATAAATTTACAACGTAACTGTCAAAACATGGGGAAAAATAACAACACCGGAACGAAAATACTCGTGAAATTGGTTAAAGAAATGACCAAAAACGCTTGGCACAATAAAAAATATAAAACGTTTTTGTATCCCCATACTCCTACAAAACAGAAAAAAAACCTAACGATGCTGGAAAAACTTTTAAAAAAATCAATTAAATCTTCATTCTTGGCCGCACTTAATGAAAGATATTTGAATAAATGGTTCCCGCCCCAATATCCATGATATCAACACACACACACACACACACACACACACACACACACACACACACACACACACACACACACATATATATATATATACTCTAGAAAGAATTTTAGGTATTCTACAATTTCATGGGTAATGTGTTGTTTTTACCCATGAAATTGTAGAATATCTAATTTCTTTCTAGATTATATTACACTGTTAAATTAAATAAATAAATTTAACATTGAGTTCTTTTGAGTTCGTCTCTTTCGGAATTTACCTGACTTATATACCAAGTATTCTACTATATATATATATATATATATATATATATAGGCAGTACATCCTCATTCAAGCATGTCATGTTTGGTTGAATAATCTGAACCTATTATGTCTATTTAATTTTAATCTAATTTAATTCACTGATTAATATATTAATAAATTAACGTTGTTGTGAAACGAACATATATTTACTTTGTTTCACATCAACATTAAAGAGGAGAGATATTACATATGTCGGATTATAGCTTGAAGGTACAACATTTAACGAAACATTTTTTGTTCGCATTCATGACTTAGAGAAATATTAATCGACAATACAAGTAGATTCCACCACGAAAATAAAAAGAAACACAAAACCTTAAAATCTTGAAGCCATCTATATGAAATAATACAAGCAACACTAAATTAGATTAATTCTGAGTATAACAACAATGTTTGAAAAGTCTATAAGAACAAGGTTTTAAAATATCTAAATTGCATTTTTTTTAAATACAATTATAACAGAATACTTTTAAACATGTAAGTTTTAAATTCTTGGAAATTTTTACAAAAATAAATTAAGTTACCTCCTTATATAATGGTAATTTTTTATAGAACAGAACGTGTTGCATGCACTTACACAGAAAAATTCACAACTATCAACTACATTAATTTTTTGTCTTAGCAATTCATCCTTGAATAAGATCTTGGATGAGATTGAAAGTACTTGTGAAAATAAAAAGAATGAGGATAACTACAGCATATTCTTTTAATTACAAAATTCAGAAATTAATCCTTGAATTCGAGCGTATTAAACTAAAATAAGCAGACATATATATATATATATATATATATATATATATATATATATATATATATTATGTGTTATTTTTTATAACCATATAGCCCCAAGCAAGGCAGTTTGTTGTGCAGGGGGTTACAGAGGAGGAAAGTTATGAGAAAGAGTGATAGGTCATAGGGGGTGTCAGGAAGTGGGCAAGGGAAGGATGAGAATACTGATGAGAGTGGAGTGGACGGAGAAAGGAGCATGAGAGAGAGAGAGAGAGAGAGAATGCAAATTAGTGAGATAGGAGATGACTGTTGACTTTACATTTAAATTCTTGAAGATTGTAGCTGTTGGGAAAGCAAGTAAATGGAAGGGAATTCCACAGGCGGGAAGTGCGAGAAAAGAAGCTGATGGAGTAGAATTTGCGGTTACATTTTATTAGTTTCACAGTAAAAGGGTGGGACCTAGTTGCTAATCTTGTGACTCGAGTAAATTCATATATAGGGGGCACCAGTGAGCTAAGTTCATCGGAGCAGAAGCCGTGAAAGTATTTGTAGAATAGGCACAGAGAAGTCACATTGTGCCAGTGAGAATGTGACTGCTGTAATGTTTATCAGCTCCGAATGTGAAATCGAGGAGGAGTTATTCGAATTCCAGTACAAATAAATTTCATTAAGAATGGGATGAATCCACCTCTTCTTTGGGTTGAATATGAAGACAGACTGCGTTATACTGTATGAGTTAACAAGTATACCACGGAAAAAATTGGTCATTTCCCGTAAAATCCGCTCTGTTAATACGCCTTGAGCCAGGATGAAACAGGAGGTTCATAAAATTAATATGAAAACTATATCTCATGTTAATGCGAATATATATATATATAGTCATCCACAGACAGATCTGTTTCGCTGTATCACAGCTCATCAGTACGGTTAGATCCCGACTGCTTTTTAACCCAGGATTGAAACCCGACCGAATTGGCGTCAGTCGGCGATTCTACCTCTAGGCTATGGGCGCTTGTTAGAAGAAGGCAGACTTTTTAGCGTGTATATTATCATCATAAACGCCCAATAGCCAGAGTGCTCCAATTCATTACTGAATGAGCGATGCGTACATTCCAGTGTATCTACTGTTTTTAAAAGTCTTCCAGAGTGTTCAATTAGGTTGTGAGAGCGTAAATAGTCATATATAGATATATCTATTTCGCTGTATCACAGCTCATCATCACAGTAAGACTCCGATTGCTTTTTAACCCAGGATTGAAACCCGACCGAATTGGCGTCAGTCAGCGATATATATATATATATATATATATATATATATATATATATATATATATATATTAGATAATTCATCGAGTTTTATACGACCTCAACAGAATGCAGAAAGCACTGAACGACCGTTTCGTCCAATATTTGGGACTCATCAGCACTGCGCATCTACTACCACTAATTTCTCATCATATATATATATATATATATATATATATATATATATATATATATATATATATTGTTTTGCAAAGTTCAATTGTTTTTTTCCTAACTTTGGCTGAACAAATACCAATAGTATTTTTTTGAAGAAAACTACTTTCAAAGAAACTAATGCCTTGAAACCTAAAAGTGGCATTAAATGTCCTGTATGTCAGAATGTGGTTAATTACATTCAGTAATTGGATATTGCAAAATTATTTCCAGAAAAATTAAAGGAACTGTTGCAAGTATCTTACCATTATCTGAAATCCAGAGATCTGATGTGGGAGTGTGACACTATTGTGAAAAAGTATGAAGATAAACTGATTCCTCTCTTGATTCAAGAGCTTCCATCAAAGAAAACATGTGAGGAATTCTCATTCTGCACGATTTCCAACATATATATATATATATATATATATATATATATATATGATGAAGGAGCTCATCTATCGAATTCTATATTGAGCCCTCTTTTAAATGAATGTTTTGAACGTTGTTAATACTTTCTTCGTTCTTTATTCACTTGGATATATATATATATATATATATATATATATATATATATATATATATAAAATACAAAATTGATACATAATTTTTAATAATCCAATGTGAGCTTTCGCCATACGAAAACCTACCAGCATAAATTCATTTACACTAACTAAAAACAAGAGCAAATGTTTGTATTACTACAAAATAGAAATTATAAAAAATCTAATACGTCGTGTAAAGAGTAATGCATTCACAAAACAAATTTTTTACAGTGAACTAAAGAATTTAAAACAATCACTTATAGCCTGTAATTTTCTTTCTTCATTTAATGATAATGCTATTAAGCTTATCAGATTATATGAAAAAAAAAATGCATAAAATAAAACTAGTCTATACTATTTAATGAAACATGCATCAATGAGAAAATGCTGCCTAAATACACACACACACACACACACATACACACACACACACACTATATATATATATATATATACTAGCCGTATATCCCGGCGTTGCTCGGGTGTAATGAAAGCTTTAAAACTAATCTATGGTCCTGGAGCTCAGACTCTTTGGACGTTGACACGTAAGACTAAAAATCAATAGTTGTTTCTAGTTAAAGCGAAACCGTAGACTGAAAGAAAAATGAATGGATGTAAGTCAAATTTTAATTTCCTGCTATCGATATCAAATAAGCTTTTTTCGTCGTAAACTGAATTTTGAAGGCTAAATAAGTCCTCTGAGTAAATGGTATCTTGGCTGAGACTAAGAACTACAATTATACCTACTTAGAGCCAAACCCGAAGCAAAAACTAAAATAAAAGAGATGAAAAAAATACAGACATACAGGCAGATAAACAGACAGACACACACACACACACACACACACACACACACACACACACACACACACACACACACACACATCTTGCCTTTTATATATATATTATCGATTTTCTGCACTATCATAAGAACCGAAACCTTGAAACTTCTGAATATCATTTCTTATGTCTTTTTCTATGAGTGTATCAAATTTGATAAAAATCGGACCACTCCTTCTATAACCCGATTTTTTCGATTATCGATTTTCGATATTTATCGGGGGTACCTCGACACAAAACCTTATAGTACAACTGTGTAAATTTTCAAGAAAATCGGTTCAGATGTTTCGGAGTCTATAGTTAATGGACACACACACAGAGACACACACCCACACACAGAGACACACACACATACATAAACAAAGTTCCATTTATAAATAAGTTTATATATATATATATATATATATATATATATATATATATATATAATGAAGGAGTTCATCTATCGAATTCGTTAATTTAGCAAAACGGTTTGTCAATGAAGTTTCTAATCATTAAGTAATGCTATAATATGACCCGCTCTCTCTTTCAAAGAGAGAGAGCGAGAGAGAATGAGATTGATTGCAAAAATAACGATCTAAAGCGTAGAAATGTTCACTGGGGATATCAACCGCCTTTGAATTTTATATTAAAGAAGTAATGAACTACATCAATATGTCTTACTGATTCTGTAAATGAAAGATAAAGCTATTTTGTTGGTGTAGAGTCAGCAATTTTTGCTGACTCACTCGGTCGGACGCTCATTCTGATGATGTCTGCTCAAACGGCTTAGATTCCCGGCATCCCCTCACGTGGAAAATATTATGTAACGGGACACTGGCGGCGCAGTCAGGTGATGACGGGAAACTTTGAGTGATAGAATAGATCAAAGAAGCCGTTTGGATCATGTTTAGAAAGAAATAAAGAAAGAAAGAAATAAGGAAAGAAAAAAGAAAGAAAGAACAAAGAAAGAATAAAAGAAAGAAAAATAGAATGAAAGAAAGAAAGAAAGCAAAAATAGGAGAAAAAAATAAAAAGACACAAAAAAAGAAAATATGGGAAAAAAGAGACCAAAAAATTGAAAGTGAAAAGAAAAAACGTGAAAAAGACAAAGGAAAAAGAAGAAAGATCAAATGAAACTGAGAAAGCATGAAAGAAAGAAAAAAAAGAAAGAAAAAAATGAAACCAAAAAAAGAAAGAAAGAAAGCAAGAAATAAGAAAAGAAAAAGAATGAGAAAAAAGAAAGGGGAAAGAAAGAAAGAAAACGAAAATAAAAAGAAAAGAAAGAAAGAAAGAAAGAAAGAGGGAAAAGAAAGAAAGCGAAAAAGCGAAAAAGAGAAAAGAAAGAGAGAGAAAAAATAAACAAAGAAATTGTAAATAAAAAATAAAAAGAAAGAAAGAAAGAAAAAGCGAAAGTAGTAATGAGAAAAAAACAAGAAAGAACAACAGAAAAACAGAAAAAAGAAAGAAAAAATGGAAGAGAGCGAGACAAAGAGAGAAAGAAAGACGAAATGAAAGTAAGCAAGCATGTATGATAGACAGAAATTTTTAGAAAAAGAAAGAGACAAAATGAGAAAAACAGAAAGAAAGAGAGAAAACAAATCAATTAAGCAAAAAATAAACAGGAAACAATAACCGAAAGAAAGTGAAAAACAAAGATGAAAAGGAAAGAAAAGAGAAAGATCGATACAAAAAAAGAAAGAAAGAAAAAAAGAGAACAGCAAAAAAAAAAAAAGAAAGAAAAAGAAAATAGAAAGAATATTTTTGTGGAAGGTGGAGTCGAAGCATTTAATGTTTGCAGTATGCTAATTGTCCCGAAGAAAAGGAGTCCTATGCAAGCAGAATGCACAACCTTGCGTTTCTGAGTGCAACAAGACACAATTTCGTTGAAAAAGAGTGTAAACATTCCAGAGTTGTTCCTCATCTGGTATTAATAACCTGAGACAACATTTACATGTTAAGCTGATGGATAAAAGGATTTTATCCGCAAAGCTAAACGAGAAACCTAACCTGTGCTCACTTTATTTCGTGGACTTAATGGCGTCAATATTGCTGTATAAGTCGACTTTATTTATACTGCGCCCCGTGAATTGTTTTGCATCAGTGTTAACCCCTCCAGACAAGAAATTACCAGTGTATAGTTCATTCACGTATTTACAAATACCCTTGAGAAAGCCATTATCCGTCTCTTCTCCCTCCAGCTAAGGGTTGAATGGTAGGACAAACTGGTTTTTATAGCCTTGGTTGGCAACCAATCGTCCGCAGAGAAAAATAGCAACCTATTGCGGGTAAATCTTCTGTCTACTCAGATTGAAAGTGACATGATCGCCCAAAATTATATCACGTATGACACTTAACTGACTGATCTGGATAAAATAGTTGAATAGCAGGATAAATTAGGTTTTATAGCCTTAGTTGGCAACCAGTCTACCGCAGAAAGTAATGGCGACTCACCGCGAGAAAATCTTCTGGCTAGTTAGTCATGTATCGAATGAGACATGATCGCCCAACCTTGTATCATGTATAGAATTTATCTAACTGATCTAGATAAAAGGATTGAATAGCAGGATAAATTAGGTTCTACAGCCTTGGTTGGCAACCGGTCTACCTCAAAAATTAATGGCGACTAACAGTGAGAAAATCTTCTGTCTAGTTAGTCATGTATCGAATGAGACATGATCGTCCAACTTTGTATCACGTATGGCATTTAACTAACTGATCTGGATAAAAGGATTGAATAGCAGGATAAATTAGGTTATATAGCCTTGGTTGGTAACCAGTCTAGCGCAGAAAGTAATGGCGACCCACTGCGGAGAGATCGTTTGCCTAGTCAGTCATGGATCGAAATATCCCGAATGGCACTTAATTGCCTGACTGATATATAAATTATTATATGAAAGAACAATTTTAGGTAAGGAAAGAGACGCTGGAACTTTTTAATATGGATGTGTGCATATAATTTAGCCGATTTCATTTAGTTTATTTTTCTTTTTGTTTATGTTTAGTCACTTTTGTCATTAAATATTTCCTCATTGTAATAATAGAAAAAAGTGAGATGTAAGAAAATGAACATTGATTTATTGCGGTTTTTCTAACGATTAAACTCCTTTCTATATATTTTGTCTAAGTAATTTGCTTTTTCTTTTAATGTTTGTATAATCATTTCACCCCCAAGCAAGCCAGTACTGCCACTGGTGCGCAAGGGGGTTACAAGGAGAAGAGAGTAAAGAGAAAGAGGAAGAGGTTACAGGGGTTATCGGAGAATGGATAAGACAAGGACGGGAATAGTGGTGTGAAGAGAGTTGTGTGAGAGTAGAGCCAAAAGGTAGAAGAACAAGATACAGAAAAATGGGAGTCAAGAAGATAAGAGATGGCAATTAAGGTTGCATTTAAACTCTTGGAGATTGTAGCTATTACGGAAGCAAGTATACGGAAAGAAACCCCACAAGCGGGAAGTGCGAGAAAAGAAGCTATCATTCAAGCTCATTCAAAATGCCAAATACAGTTGGGAGATACTAAAATCAAGCAGGTACAAAAATTTAAATACCTGGGAAGTGTTCTAAGAGAAGACAGGAGGTGCGACACAGAAATCCGAAGGTGAAGGACGCGTTTCAGAAGCTGAGTAAAGTATTAAGACAAAGGAAAATTTCACTAAAAACAGAGTACTTGATTGCTATGTGATTTTAGTTCTTCAATATGGCAGTGAATGCTGGACAATATCATCAAAGATGAAGGAAAAACTGGAAGCAGCTGAAATGTGGTTCTACAAAAGGATGCTGCGGATATCGTGGACTGAACGTGTGAGCAATGATGAGGTTTTACAAAGGATGGAAGCAAAAAAGGAAATTAATATTGGGCATCAGGAAGAGACAACTAAAGTTTTTGTGACATGCAATGAGGAAGGAAGGCTTGGAGAACATGATACTAACAAGCCAGATAGAGGGAAAAAGAGATAGAGGAACTCAGTGGATAACATATTTGAAGGACCTGATCAGGTGGATGACGGAACGGGGGCTGAGAGAGGTTACAGAAGAAAGCGTGCTAAGAGCCACCAGGATAGGGAGACGTGGAAAGCCATGATCGCCTACGTTCTCAAAGAACAAGGCACATAGAAGAAGACGGTGAGCAACTAATACACCCAGTTCATTGTTTTCTTTGTTGACAGTAAAATGCTCCTTCAAATTTTAGATTTTTCAAATTTTGTTTTGTATTAAGTCTTTATTTTTATAATTTTCTTTATTTTAGATTTTAATTTCTTGTTATCGTGATAATAGAATTTTATGAGATCATAGTTATGAGTTGATTTGCAACAAACACTTAGGTTTAGGGTGTTTTTATTACTGTGTACCATATTTCCTTTTTTTTTGTGCGTTGTGGCGCAGTGGATATCGGTTAGGAACGAGAAATCGAAGAGCCGAGTTCGAATTTCAGTTGAATTTTTTGCATTCACTTACGCGCAAATACCCTTGGGAAATGTATTAATCTGTCTATTCCTTCCAGTTATGGGTTAAATAACAGGACAGATTGGGTTCTAGAGCCTTGGCTGGCAACCAGTCTACCGCAGAAAGCAATGGCAACCTACTGCAGGATAATCTTCTGCCCAGTCAGTCATGTCTCTTTCGAGACATGATTGCCCAAGCGTGTTTCACGTATGGCACTTAACTGACTGCATCATTTCACCCCGACAAGGCGGAAATGCCACTGATAAGCGGGGGGGGGGGGTCTACATAACTGTGTAAAAAAAATTAATTAGAAGAGAGTGAGGAGTACAAACTAGTTAGAAAGGGGCAATAGAAAGCTGAGAATGCAGGTGCGATGACAGATAGATAGGTGGAGAGAAAGGGAAGGATATACGGGGGTGGGGAGAGAGCTAGAGTCCAGTGGTTAATAGATGAGTATTGACATTGCATTTAAATTCTGGAGGTTGTAGCAGTCAGGAAAGCAAGAATATGGGAGCGAGTTCCACAGGCGGGAAGTGCGAGAGAAGAAGCTTCAGGAGTAGAATTGTCGTCTGCATTTGGTTAACCTGAATGTGAATGGGTGGGACCCAGTTGCCAGTCTGGTTGCACGAGTAAACACCTGTTAGGAAAGGTAAAGTATTGTTTGTTTCTGTTTCATACGTTGAACTTTTCTAGTTATTCTATAAGGCCAGGTAAAGTCTGGTAATTATTCTAACAAAGACGGAAAGTGCGACACTGAGACCCAAAAGAGTATTGGCATGGCTAAGGACACATTCTAAAAGCTGAGAGGAATATTGAGAGACAGAAAAATTTAATTGGAAACAAAGAAAAGAATATTGGGCTTTTATGGGATATATGGCCTCCCATGTGGCAGCGAATGCTGGAAAATCTCTTCAAGGATGAAGGAAAGACTTGAAGCAACAAAAATGTGGTTCTACAGAAGGATGCTGAGGATACCATGGGCCGAACATATGAACAACAAATAGATTTTGGAGATAATGGAAACGAAAAAGAAATTTATACTTAACATCAGTTAAAGTTTTTGGGACACGTAATGATAAAGGGGGGTTCAGAGAATCTGATACTCATAGGGCGGATAAAGGGAAAGAGAAACTAGAAAACAGCGCGTGACATATTTAATGGGCTTAGGCAGATCGATGGCAAAGAAAGGTTTATGAGAAATAAGAAGACAAAGAGTATTAAAAGCTAAAAGTTACAGGAGGATGTGGAGGGTAATGATCGTCTGCGTTCTGAAGTTTTGTTTTTTGTTTTTTTTTATCATCTCACCCCAAGCAAGGCATTCCACTGCCACTATTGCGCATGGGGCTACATAGGGGAAGGTAAAGAGAAGGAGTGGATAGACATAGGGAATGTCAGGAGAAAGGTGACAGATGAGCAAGGATAGCGAGGATGAGGGTCGGGCAGATGGGAAGAGTGCTTGATAGAATGGGAGCAGGTTAGTGTGTTAGGAGGTGTGTATTGACCTTACATTTAAACTCCTGGAGATTGTAGCCGTCGGGGAAGTAATCGTTTGGAAGAGAATTCCACAGTCGGGAAGTGCGAGGACAGAAACTGTTGGAGTAGAAGTTACGGCTGCATTTTATCGGTTTCACTGTAAAAGGGTGGGATCTAGTTGCTAATCTAGTATCTCGTGCAAATTCGTATTTAGGGGGCACCAGTGATCTAAGTTCATCGGAGCAGAAGCCGTGAAAGTATTTATAGAAGAGACACAGGGAAGCCACGTCTCGCCGGTGGGAGAGAGACTGCAGGCGGTCTGCCAAGTCGGTATCTATCACATTACAGACCCTCCTCTGAACCTTATCGAGAAGCCCGAGGAGAACAGCAGGGGCACCCGACCAGATATCACGGAACCTAAAAGAATAATAATACTATAGTTTTGAAGGGATATATTAATAGAGCATTAAGAACTATCGGAAGATATTTTTAGGTAAAAATTGTTATTCATTTAGATTTAAAATTACAGCGTTCCCTCTCCTTCATGCCAAGATATATTCCCTTCCAGCTAAACATCACTTTAGTCCGATGAAGTTCTAAAGAACGAAACGAGTCGCACCAAAACACAATTCCCCTTTGTCATATGTAGTAATGAAAATACACATTTTCATTCTTAAGACTTTCGATCTTATAACCGGTAGACATTAATTTCACTATTTAATTAGCAGAAACGTCTGTTTAAAAACTCGATTCAGATATACTTAAAACGATATATATATATATATATATATATATATATATATATATATATATATATATATTAGAAAAATGTTTTTAGATATTCTACAATTTTATGGGTAATATGTATTTCGCCGCTGACCTTGTTGCTCGTCAGACCCAACTGTTGTATCATTTGTGTCTGACGAACAGTAAGGTCAGCGGCGAAATACGTATTACCCATGAAATTGTAGAATATCTAAAAAATTTGTTCTAATTTTTTTTTCTAAATTATGATACTCTGTTAAATTAAATAAATAAATTTAACATTGAGTTCTTTTGAGTTCGTCTCTCTCAGAATTTACCTGACTAATATACCAAGTATTCTACGTTATATATACATACATATACAAAAAGAGATTTGTACCCATAGAAATAAAACATAGACTGAAACAAAATGGACGTCATGTTATACCTTAGGTACCTTTCAACCAACACTTTTTCAAAGCTATCAGTCAGTTAAGTGCCATATGTGATACACGCTTTGGGCGATCATGTCTCGAAAGAGATATGACTGAATGGGCAGAAGATTATTCCACAGTAGGTTGTCATTGCTCTCTGCGGTAGACTGGTTACCGACCAAGGCTATAGAACCCAATCTGTCCTGTTATTTAACCCATAACTTGGGGGAAGAGACGGACTAATACTTTCCCCAAATACATTTGTGCGTAAGTGAAAGCAAGAAATACAACTGGAATTTGAACTCGTCTCACCGATTTGTCGTTCCAAGTCGATATCCACTGCACCACAACGCACATGATGCGCATACGTTGGCAAAAATAGAAAATATTACAGACACAATCAATATAACGATTGAGGAGGGCAAGTTGGAACGCGATTAAAAGAGAAAAAATTTTTGAAAGGTACCTAAGGTATAACATGACGTCCATTTTGTTTAAGTCTATGTTTTGTTTCTGTGCGTACGAATCTATTTTTGTATATTTTCGTCAAAGGTACTCAAGAGATGTTATTTTCCAAATCAATCAGTCCGTTCGATTTTGGCACAAGGTTAATTCCTTGAGATTAAGAAGATCTCTTCTTAAGTCATGTTTGTTGTGCAGTGGCGTTCCTTCGTTTATAAGACGGAAGTTATTGAAAATCAAAACTAGTTCATTCTCTATTGAGCAAGCCTTTATTAAACACTAGCAGTATAGCCCGGCGTTGCTCGGGTGTAATGAAAGCTTTAAAACTAATCCATGGTCCTGGAGCTCAGACTCTTTGGACGTTGGCACGAAAGACTAAAAAGCAATAGTTGTTTCCAGTTAAAGCGAAACCGTAGACTGAAAGAAAAATGAATGGATGTAAGTCAAATTTTGATTTCCTGGTATCGATATCAAATTTTCTGCACTATTGTAAGAACTGCAACCTTGAAACTTCTGAATATCTTTTCTTATATTGTCTATGAGTGTATTAAATTTGATTAAAATCGGACCATTCCTTCTATAACCCGACTTTTTCGATTATCGATTTTCGATACTTATCGGGAGTACACAAAACCTATCTAAGAACACTCGCAGACGCTTATAGTACAACAGTGTAAATTTTCAAGAAAATCGGTTCAGCCGTTTCGGAGTCTATATGTAACGGACACACACACACACACACACACACACACACACACACACACAGTTCCATTTATAAATAATTTTAGATTAGATGAGTTGGACAAATTGTCTGATTTTTCTTTTGCATGTTTATGCTCGTTTCGTCGTATTTTAAATGTAATACGAGGTAAAATATCTTTTTTGATTTCTTTCGTCTATCTCGTTACTTGGTTAGTATCAAAGTACATTTGGAAAAATCAGTGGGAGAGAATCATAAGAAGTATTTAAATAGCCTCGTTTTTAGAAGGTTCGGGGCTGTTGTTGGGAAATCGAATAAACATATTTTCAATTTTTCCAGTATCACTTGGACTGGGATTGAACTGTCAGTTCTTTCTCGTGGTTTGGAATTTTGCATTCCAGCTTCTAAAATCAGTAATGAGCACATTTTTACTGAATTTGAGATGTTGTACTCCCAAGTAATGAAACATATTCCTAATTCTTCTGAGAATTGTTCTTCAACTAAGGCCAGACTTGTATTGTCCAATGAATATTCTTCGCTTAGTGCTGAGCCACATTATCGGACTATCAAAGCATTAATGTTGAAGGGACGACATATATATCACCAAGTCTGATAAAGGTTCTGGCGTTGTTATCTTAAATAAAGAAGATTACTTATATATATATATATATATATATATTCCATTTGTAAACCAGTTATTGCGCGGCCTAGTTTTCTACCATGAGTGGTTCTTGCTCGCGATTTGCAAATCGCCTGAAGATACCACTCATGGTAGAAACATAAGTCGCGTAATGACTCGTTTACAAATGGAAAATATTGATAAGTTCTACAATATAATTGTATCGAACACTTTTTAATACAAATGTGCACTGGTCTAATCTTATTGTGACCAGAAACTAAGTAATTAAACAATCAACTAATATATATATATTGGTTTGGGGGTGGGGGAGGCATCAGAAATACCACCCGCATATACCTCCCAGAAATACCTCCTACATAATGGTAAAACATTTGTGGCAATAGCGTCTACATCTACCTCATGTCTTGCCATGTGGGTGGTATATGTGGGTGGTATTTCTGCCGAACCCTGTACATGTAATGAACATTTCAGTATACTTCGATTGCAAATATTTTTATAGAAATATTTTATTATTGTCATTCGAATTCTTCTGATCCCCAATCATTGCTCTTCCCAACTTCCTAATTTTTGTAGCTTTTAGTAAGCTTTGCCATTTCGTTAACTCGTGATGTGCCATCCATTTGCACAAGGTCAGTTACTCGGGTCTTTAGTCCGCCCCTCTTGCTTGCAGGTTTTCCTGTGAATGTCATATTCTCCAAGCACATTTCCTCATTATGTGTCCTGGAAATTTCCCCTGTCTCTTTCTGAAACCAAGTATCAACGTCTTTTTGTTTTCATTTTCCTTAGAACTTCCGCATTATGGAAAAAAAGATCAATAAATTTCGTAAGAAATAAAGTGCCTACATTTTTAATAAATAATGAACTATGTGCATTTTTCTCTTTGTTTATCTGTCCTCAAAAACATTGTCAGACGTCGGGTAATCTAATCTAAACTTATTTATAAATGGAACTTTGTGTGTGTGTGTGTGTGTGTGTGTGTGTGTGTGTGTGTGTGTCCGTTATCTATAGACTCCGAAACGGCTGAACCGATTTTCTTGCTCACATGCTCGATTCATGATATCCGCAGCATCCTTCTGTAGAACCATATTTCAGTTGCCTCAAGTTTTTCCTTCGTCTTGGATGAGATTGTCCAGCATTCACTGCTATATTGAAAAACTGACATCACATAGCAATCCAGTACTCTCTTCTTTGTTTTTAGTGAAATTTTCTTGTCTCTTAATATTCTGCTCAACTGCTGGAACGCGTCCTTCGCCATGCCAATTCGCCTTCGGATTTCTGTCGTATCTTCCGACTTCTGTTAGAACACTTCCCAGGTATTTGAAATTTCATACCTGCTTGATTTTAGAATCCCCCACTTGTATTTGGCACTTTGGGCTGCTCTTTTTGCTGATGACCATGCATTCGGTTTTCTTGCAGTTTATTTGTAATCCTTTCTTGTCACTCTCTTAGAAAACCTACCCCACATTAAAAACCGACCTTGTGTCACATCTCACCCCAGTAGGGGAGTACGGTAAATAAATACTCATTCAGTTCTTATGTTAGTGATATGCATACAAGTTCACTTATAGATGGAATTAAGATGATGTGAAGTTTAGAAAACCAACATAGAAGAATTGATTATTGGGGTGAAGGTTTGTGCAAGACCAGACAAACTATTCGAACTGCTGAAAACATGGAATCGGTGCCAGTTTTTTGTTTTATTCAGTAGATTATTTATGGAAAGGTATTTTAGGCAAGCAGGTTTTTGTCATGAAGTGCTTGTTATCAAGATAGGGGCAATTCAGACTCTCACTCTCTCTCTCTCTCTCTCTATATATATATATATATATATATGACTGTAAATTTGTCTATGAACACGTCATGAAAAATCCACCGAGTATAAACGCGGAGGGAACAAAATGGAACCAAAAAAAGTAACGAACTAAGCACCTGAACATTAGTCAAAGTACTAGTCGAAAGAAAAAAAAACCCGAGACGAATAACCTAACACGAAAAGCGCTCAATACAGTAGTAGAGCAAACAAGTAAGTAGCTAACCTAGAGGGCCAACGAACCTACCAAGATTTCACCAAATTGGATCTTCAGGGTAAGTTGAAAGAGCCAACTTTCCCTGAAGATCCAATTTAGTGAAACCTTGGTAGGTTTGTTGGCTCTCTAAGTTAGCTACTTATATATATATATATATATATATATATATATATATATATATATAGAGAGAGAGAGAGAGAGAGAGAGATGCTGATTAAAATAATTGTTTGTCCCCAGCGCAGTTATAGCCCCGGAATTTGTGTGCTGACTTTTATGAGAAGGATTTTTTTTTTCTTTCTTAAAATAGAGCAACACAGTCTTATTCTTTCCTACTTAACATTCAAAAGATGATTTAGCGACTCCAGACGACATAGTATGTCTTCATGGGCACATACAAAACAAATTATTATGCGTATAGGAATATCTTTAAGTCAAACTGCAATTATTTTTGATTCACTAAAAACTACTGGATTATTATGCGATGGCTGTTCGTCAATATCTTTCGCAGTAGACTGGCTGCTAAACAAAGCTATAGACCCCAACAGGTCTTGCTTTGTAACTTGTATCTGGAGGAAGAAGCGGCGGATTCATTCCTTTTCCAAGGGTATTTGCGCGTAAGTGAATGCAAATAATCAACTTGAATTCTAACTTGGCTCTCCGATTTCTCGTTCCGAGTCGATATCCACTGCATCACAACGAAGTTACTGGATACCGCCTGCCGATACCGAAAAGTTGAAACCAGGTTAGCGTAATCGGCTGATGTTCTTAGTTTTAATATATATATATATATAGTTTTCATTTTTGTTGTTTTTTTCTTTGTTGGGAGTTAAAACAGTTTCCATCTCATACATTTTATAAAGTGTTTTATTTGTTCAGTGAGCCTAATTTTGTAATTATACATTTGCTGTAAGTATATTTTTCCGTGAATAATTAAATTGTATTTGCTCTATTTGCTGATTGGTAGTTAAAGTTGTAGTAGCCGGTTCATCATATGTTGCTAAAATAATTGCTGTATAAAGATGTTTCTGCGAAATTGCTTTTCTTGAGGGTATTTTTCTTCCTCCTGGAGTTTGAATAGTGTTTAATTGTGATGATGGTTAGCGCCAAGGATGTTCAGTAAATTTATTTAGTAGCAACAATAAATCTATACGTTACACAAAATGTTCACGGCTTCTCGCACTTTTTCTTGTATATATATATATATATATATATATATATATATATATATATAATGTGTGTGTGTGTGTGTGTCAGATTAAATAAATTGCAAACAATATGTTTGCTTATTTTTAATAAAATCCGCCATACTCACGGATAATCTTCCGCGTATTACAATTAAAATGTGTCAGAAATTATCTGTAACGTTGATAGATGTTATTTTCATTCATTTCTTAAGGTAGCCAACTAATGACATCTTTTGATTATATTATGCGAAAGATTATCCCTGAGTATGAACGCATTTTTGAAAAAAAATAAACAAACATATTGTCTGCAATTTATTTAATATGACATGTTTAAAAGAACATTTGCTGCCTAAATACACAAATTCATATATATATATATATATATATATATATATATATATATATATATATATATGCACAAATAGTCATCCTCAAGGCCCTCGTTTGCTGTACCACACCTCATCAGCCGTGTTTTGAATCCGATTTTATATCAGTCGAAGATTCTACCTCTAAGCTATCGGCGCACGGTGGAAGAAAGTATATTTTAGCGTGTTATATACACAATGTAAAAAAACGCCAGTTGCCAAAAGTGTTCAATTCAAAGCTGAAGAACAATGCGTGTATATATGCACAAAGATAGATAGATATATGTGTTTCAAAAAATCTATCAGCTGTAACTAGGTCTAGTAAGCACATTATTTCTTGAAGATCTAACAGGTGACGTCATCCGATGAAAACGCATGATTTCAAGCGGAAGAAGGAACCTTTTTTTTCAATTAATTTTTAATTAGTTTTACCGCGAAAAACTGTGTGTGAATAAGCGCCGTTACTTGTCAAACTATGTAAACCTGAACCGGAAAACCGATTCCGTTTTTTCCCAGCGTATTAGATTAATTCTGGGAGTCACTTTTTGAAATTAGCTGCCTGTGCCGAATTAGCAAAAAAAGATATATAAGCTCACTTATTACGAAAAAAAAAAAAAAAAAGGAAAAAACGGAGGAAAAATGCTAGTTGCGTCTTATAACTTGTAGATTAGCAATCTGCTCTCACAGACAATTTGACTAGGTTGGCCAAAAGTCAGGGTTCACTAGACAAAAGTGAGATACGTAAATAAAATCACCTGTGTTTTATTTGGTGGGATTTTCGAAGAAAACATTCTCTCCTCTCCAGCCGATTTCACACGTACGTATCTTGGTGTTTACCACTGAGGAAGTCCGATTTTTAATGTAGGTTCTCCGAGCCCGTAAATTTGGAAAAAAAAAATTCCCGTAGATCTTGTATAAGTCAGGGTCGGGCTTTTGTTAGTTTTTTTCCCAGATGAGGCTCTGCCTTTCGGTATAGTCTGGTCTCGGTTTCTCTTTGACCGAAAACTGAGAGTTCGACACGGACAGACGGCATTTTCTGTCTTCACGGGCACCCGGATGTATCTTTGAAAGTTTGTCTTTATTTTAATGGCAAGTATTCAGAATGAGCCCCATACCATAACTCCATCAGTTCATATCTTTGTAGCTTGACATGGCATATTGCTTCTAGTCATGATTGTGACGATAAAGTCCATCCAGCAGCAAGTTCGGAAATGTTTTAGAAGTATGGAATAGTTAACCCCAAACCGGTGACAAAACACTACGAAAATGCTAAAAAAACATTTTTATTATAAAAATTTGGTAGAAATAGTGCCCCCCCACCGAACCAACCTCTATATTCACTGGGTCATGTGTCCTTAAGGAAAAACTATTTAGTAACCCCCTTTTTTTTTACCAGAGTTCATATTGCAATTTTTTTTATGTTAATGGTTTTCTCTAGTATTTTTTATTTTAATGGTTTTAAAGAATATGAGTTCTGGTAAAAATACTAGAGAAAACCATTAATATCGAAAAATTGCAATATGACCTCAGGTAAAAAAAAAGGTGTTACTAAATATGAACTGCAGTGAAAAATGTGTTACTGGACAATAGGTTTATAAGTCCCCAAAATTAAGTTGTTCTTTCCTTAAGTTGAATATAGACGTTGGTTAGTTTCTGTGACTTGATTCAAAGAGTTGTGAGTTCAATATCAGGCTACAGCAGTTGTGAACAATAACTTACAGGGTTAGAGGGAGATAACTAATGATTTCTAAAAGAGGCATTACTACACAAAGAACGGAGTTTATATACCTCAGTGATTGTAATAAAAGGTTCGGATCGAAATTCCTAGCACCTGAAGAAGGCCGGAGCGTACAACCACCGAAAAGTCGTACAAATGTCAACAAAGATGAGGACAACAGTCCAAATAATGTAAATACTGCAAATACTACCTCATCTCAGAAATATAGACAAATAGAATGATCTATTATTAAACGTCGTACAAATGACAACAAAGATGAGGTCAATAGTCTGAATAATGTAAATACTGTAAATACTACCTCATCTCAGAAATGTAGACAAATAGAATGATCTATTATTAAACGTCGTACAAATGGCAACAAAGATGAGGACAATAGTCCGAATAATGTAAATACTGTAAATACTACCTTATTTCAGAAATATAGACAAATACTAAATTACTAATGCTCCCAAGAAAATTTAATTTCGTCATTAAAGGACCCATAAATGTGTTTATAATCCGCAAAAGAAACAATTTCCACGGAATCAAACTCTCATTTCTTCTGTATTCTAAATGCAAAGAAGAGAAAAGTTCGGATTGTTTCGAATAGCACTGTGGATTGTTTTAAGATTCTGGGGTGGAGCCAACAAAAATTGTACGAAACCAATACCTGATTTTTCATAATGACCGTGAAAGTCAAAAGTCGAAACAACAAACATTAAAAATTCATTTTAATTATTTTAACATAGGGACTTACTTTCAATCACCATATATATACACTACTGGCCATAATTATTAGGCCACCCAAGTTTTAAAAAGAATGATGTATTTCATACTATTTTTTAGTATTTATTGTCAAGTAGATAATTCTAAATGAAAATAGAAAATAGACAAGACAATCATTTAAAAAGTCCTGTCTATCATTTAAAAAATTCTTCCAACGCCCACCTTCGATAATGTGTTGATCGAAAAGGTCCTAAGGTTTTATGTACAATATATATATATATATATATATATATATATATATATATATATATATATATATTGTAACAAAGTTTTGGAATTCGTAGGTTTTTTTACCTGCTGTTCATGAATTACTTTTATAAAGAGTGCTCTATACAACGTAGAGCGTTATATTGTAATAGTTGTTACAATGGTTTATAAATTCATAGTATCACTACACAAAAATTTTCGCGTTTCGAAGCTGCTATGCGCGCTTCTCATCGGGTGAAGAATTCGAAACGCGAAAATTTTTGTGTAGTGATACTATGAATTTATAAACCATTGTAACAAATAGTATATATATATATATATATATATATATATATATATATATATATATATATATATAACACAAACAGCAAAATAATTTGATAAGATACAAAAAATATCTGCAATATTATTGGTTCTAACTTGGCATCTCAATTTCAGTACCGTTTCCGCCACTGTAACGTAGCTGCCTTGTGCCGTTTTTTAACCATTTCACCCCAAGCAAAACAGGTTTACTGCCACTGGTGCGCAAGGGTTTACATAAGAGGAAAGCGATGAGAAGTGGAAGAGAGTAAGAGAAGGATAAGAATACTGATGAGAGTGGAGTGGATGGAGAAAGGAGCATGAGAGAGAGGATGCAGGTTAGTGAGATAGGAGATGACTATTGACCTTACATTTAAATTCTTGGAGATTGTAGCTGTCGGGGAAGCAAGTATACGAAAGGGAATTCCACATGCGGGGAGTGCGAGAAAAGAAGCTGATAGAGTAGAAATTGCGGTTATATTTTATTGGTTTCACTGTAAAAGGGTGGGACCCGGTTGCTAGTCTAGTAGCACGAGTAAATTCATGCAAACGGGACACCAGGGAGCTAAACTCATCGGAGCGGAAGTCGTGAATGTATTTGTAGAAGAGACACAGAGAAGGCACATTACGCCGGTGAGAAAGTGACTGCATCTGAGCTGCCAAGTCGGGTTCGATCACATTACAGATTCTCCGTTAAATATTTACATTGTAATTGCTCTAACGAGCTTTCTTTATTTATACGTAGACATCATGAATTTAACTGTTAGACTGTCGGTAATGTTTCTTAATTTTCTTAATTTTCTAAATTTTCTATTTGAAATGACTGTATGTATCCGTAAATTCTATGCTGGCAATTATTGCTTTCGCACTTCTCACTGATGGAACTTTCTTCCAGCTCCTTGCTTTCCTCTCAACTTTGATGTCAAAAAAATTTAAAGGCAATGTCAATCGTTTTGTTCTGCCCTCCTGATTCCTGTTCTTTTATCATTCTCTCTTCCTCATAATGACTTATTTTTCCCATATTCTCTCGAGAGCCGTTCCTGGCGTGAAGGTTGACGCGAGTGCCCGTGGGCGGAAGGCGTATTCTAAACTCTCTGTCGAACTCGATCATCAAGGAGGCGTCTTCTGTCGAGCCCGCGAACGTACTGCCCCCTATCTGCCGGGGATGGAGGAAACGAAAATGCAATCCGTTAAACGTAGCGAGTCGGCTTCTTCTCGTCGGGCCATCCAAGCGGAGGCACGTTTTCTCGAGCCCCTCTCGGTGCCCTACCTTCTCGGAAAGCCCGTGCGGAAAGTTTGCCTGCGGGAGACTTCGGAAGCCGTGTCGAACCTCGTACCGGCGCGCGAAGTCGTCTCGTCGCGTCGTCTTCTCCGTGTCGAGGACAAAAGCCCCCGGCGCGCAAGATGGCACTGCCGGCACGGTAGCTAGGCCAGCTGTCCGTGTCACCCGTTACTTTGCGTTTTAGTGGATTTATTGCCTTGCTTAAAGGTGAAATGATTAAAAAGAATAAATATACAAATAAAATGCTATTTTTATTAAAACAATCTTTAGATATGTAAATATTTACTGAACTTGGCTTAGCCTTGTTGGTATGT
This sequence comes from Ascarosepion bandense, assembly GCA_037127315.1. Taxonomy (NCBI): domain Eukaryota; kingdom Metazoa; phylum Mollusca; class Cephalopoda; order Sepiida; family Sepiidae; genus Ascarosepion; species Ascarosepion bandense. Next base: position 967,582 of record JBBBDQ010000413.1, read on the forward strand.
TGATCAAGGTCTTCCAGTCGGGTCTATGATCATCCAAGTAATTCTGTATTTGTTTTTCCTTCTCGATTGCAGTTAGGAATGATAGCTTCTGAAAGAAAAAAAATAATAATAGAAAAAACGTATTATGCAAACATGAAGATGTGATGAGTACCAATGCGTAAAATTTTATCGCAGTGACTCAAAGACATAGATGCAGCTGAAGACACAAGGAGACCAACTAGGAACAATTAGACTATTCCGACGACCTTTTCTCGTCTGTGGGAAGAAGGTATCAGTTGTCAGTTATTTTCGAAGGATCGGAATAATATATGCGTGTTACCATCAATTCTCTTCGGGGTGTTTCTTTTGAAGTGGCGTCTCTGTTTTAGTGGAAAGCAGGTAATTTTCAGGCGAGCAAAAGGTAATTTGTTTTAGGGTTGTTGTTTTCCCCTACTATTCTATCAAGCGTAACTTATTAGCTGAGCCAGTTTATTGTAGGTTTTCCTAGTTAGACGTTGTTCTGACATCCGTCACGTTTGAATATTTGTTGGAACTAAAAAAAAAAAGTATCATATCAAAACAAGAAGAACGAAATATATATTGGAGACAGGGTACAGGTACTTGCGCATATAGCTTAACTTTGTCAGATGGATCATTGATTTTGAGGTTTCATCTGTCTGAAGACAGTCATAACAGCTTCTTCGAAACCTTAATTTTGAAGCACTAAAAATAAAAATTATGAATATTACAATCCCTATAACTTGAAAGGCCAATAAGAATTAGAGACATAATGACTCCTACGTAAAACTATTGTTCATTCACTTGAGTATTTCGTCAAATTATGTCAACGTGATAGTTTGTGATTATGGGGACTTCAAGCTTTGAAAAAAGATTATCCTTGTTAAGTCCAATAACAACTACTGACTAAATTTTTCCTATGTAAAACAATTGCAAATTTATTTCTGCATTTAGCTAGTACATGCATTTTGATGCAGTGGATATCGCCTAGGAACGAGAAATCAGTGAGCCAGGTTCAAATTCCAGTTGAATTCGATTCATTCACTTACGCATAAATACCTTTAGGAAAGGTAATAATCAGTCTCTTCTCCCTACAGCTATAGGTTAAATAGCAGGACAGATTGGGTTTTATAGCCTTGGTTAGCGACTACTTTACCGCAGGAAGTAATGGCAACTTACTGCGGGAAAATCTTCCCTGTCAGTCAGGTCTCTTCCGAGACAAGATCGCCCAAGCGAGCATGGCACTTAGCTGACTAATTTAGCCAATTAATCACGAAATGTGTGATTATGGGGACTTTCTTCGAACGTCGATCTTCTCGCAAGGCCGTGAGGGAAATTCACTCTTTGATGGAGTGCTTATATAACATCTTCTAACTCAGTTATCCCGCGTTAACGCACCCTCAGCTCAGCTGAGTCGAATTCTTGCCTTAATTTATCTTGATGTCAACATTCTAGGAAATTCGATTTTGTATCTGGCGGCTATGTGGGTACCTTCAAGTTTAACGCGTTGATACACCTATATTCTCTGATACTATGGTGTGTAAAGCCTACTTGAATACCAAGGGTGAGCGTAATAACTGTTGGATTCCAAAATAACGATATAATCAAGTCTGATATTAAACAACACTTTAAACGAAAGAGCGATAACGATGAACTTGAGAAATTTAATTTCCCGAACAAAACTCAATTGATGAAAAAAAAAAAAATTAAATTCCAAGCAATTCTGACTGCTAGGTCAGTGAATGATGAGTAATTCTTGTCTGGAAACGTTTACTTTTACAATTACTATTAATACATATATATATATATATATATATATATATGTGTGTGTGTGTGTGTGTGTATGTGTGTGTATATATATATATATATATATATATATATATATATATAATGATTTGTTTGAGCATTATTTTTGATCGGTACTCAAATTTAAGTAGATATTCTGTTTTTAATTAAACAGTATTATATATTTATATCTACCGGCCTGATTATTTACGATAAATTTTTTTTACGAAAATGTGTGTCATTCGGCAGGATTCGAACCTGCGACCCCTATCCACATAGGGGAAGCTACCATTTGATCTTGCAATGTCTTAGTCGTGTTCTCAAAGAACATTTTTTTCTGATAAAATGGGGCCCCATACAACTTCTAACAATTTTGTCTCTCATGAATATTGGCGGCTCTGTAGTAGTGTGTCAAATAAGCCTAAGACTACTATCACCCCTCTCTTTGCCCAATTGGCGTTGTTAACATTGTCTGATAAACGGAATATTTTGCTCGTAAATTCTCTTCAAATGCTACTCTTGTCTCATTTGGAGCATCTTATTCTAACTTTTTTAATTAGAACTGAGACTCTATGGAGTAAAATGTCTATAATTCCGTCCATGGTTTCTGCTACCATCTTTGAACTGGATCTCCACAAAACATGTAAACATGATAGCATCCATTCAGAAATGAGCTAAGCTAATACTGTTCTCTCTAAATTCTACAACAAATGCATTAATGCCCCTTGATTTCCTACTTGCAGGAAATCAACTTCTTTGGTTCCAGTGATTAAGAACTCATTAATATCATTTATGATAATAGCTCATCAACCACCCGAATATATATCCCACTGGGATTGATTTTCTTGATCTGGTATATAAACTAAAGTTAAAAAATACAATAGAATTTACGTATGAAATGGAAACCAACAAGACTCTACCTCTCCTAGATATCATGTTACACCATATTAATAGGAAATTAAAACTTGGTGTTCACCGAAAATTAACTGAAAAGTGATATGATTGACTCCACTTAGGACTGAGTTTCTTTTAATGCATATAAATCTGCCCATTGTTTCTTCTATGGTCTCTAAACTGGCTCGACTTAAAACATGTAGACTTTATGGCATCCCTGCAATAGCCCTTTTAAAAATGTGCCCCTGAATTAGCTTCTGTTCTACCTCCTGGCTTTTCTGTTTGTAAGAAATAACTTTTGTAGTAGAAGCGTTCCAGAAGTTGAGTAAAGTATTAAGAAACAGGACAGTTTCACTAAAAACAAAGAGGAGAGTACTGGATTGCTATGTGATATCAGTTTTTCAATATGGCAGTGAATGTTGCACAATATCTTCGAAGATGAAGGAAAAACTTGAAGCAGCTGAAATGTGGTTCTACAGAAGGATGCTGCGAATATCATGGACGGGAGCATGTGAGCAATGACGAGGTTTTGGAAATGATGGAGACGAAAATGAAATTAATACTGAGCATCAGGAAGAGACAACTAAAGTTCCTGGGATACGCAATGAGGAAGGAGGGCCTGGAGAACCTGATACTAACAGGCCAGATAGAGGGAAAAAGAGACAGGGGAAAGCAGCGGATAACATATTTGAAGGACTTGATCAGGTGGATGACGGAACATAGGGTTGTGTGCTGTAACAAGAGAAAGCGTGCTAAGAGCCACCAGGAATCGGGAGATGGGGAAAGCCATGATCGCCTACGTCCTGAAAGGACATGGCACATAAAAGAAGAAGAAGTAAGAAAAAAAAACGTTAAAAAAAAACAAAAAAAAACATGATACAGCTCAGCCCAGTAGTTATGAGATAGTTTGGGGCCAAGAGGATAAATTTAGTTTTCTGTTAATTTCTCGGTTTTAGTAAAAAGTATGACGTAAGGAATTGACGCCCACAAGCACCCGCTAGTGCCGTCTATACAGATGATTCATATTTTTCTAAATCTAGCCCCTGGGTTTTGAGTGAATGATTTCACTCACATATTAATTTTTTATTATCAGGTGCATAGGATAACATTTAATTTAAATTTTAATGTTTATTTTAAACGTTTTCACCCAAGCATTTGAAAAATAATAATTAAGTCGGCCGTATGAAATTACTTGGTAACTATACACATTATGGAAATTGCATTTAAAGTGGAAAAGTTCATTAAAAGAATAATTAATGATGATTATGAATGGCAATTTTCAAAAACTGCAATGAACCTGATTCTTATCAACGCTCAATGAAATGAATGTGTTTATCATTTAAGCTTCTGTAGTTATTTTTCTTCTTTTATCATTGGTTACTGTGGGTTTTTTCGTGCAGTTTGCAACAATTTTGTTATGAGAAATGACGTCGTTTTCTAATATGAGGAATGGTTTCCGTAGATCTTTTTTTAATCAATTCACCCCAAGCAGAGAAATAATACCACTAAGGCGAATGGGAATACTGAGAGTGAAAGCGAATGAAAAGACTTTAGAAGGAGCTGGAAACCCAATTCTAAGCAAGAAAAGAAAGTCTAGTACTGTTCAAAAGACGGGGGAAGAGTGTGAACTGGACGATAGGCGAACCTCCCACCCCCACCAGGTGATAAGAGAAACACAATTAGTAAAGAGAATGCTTACGTGAAATCTACTCCTAGATTGTTCCCAATCTCTCTCTCTCTCTCTCCTCTCTCTCTCTATCATCGTTCAATGGGATTGACAGTGTTGCTCAACATTTGGAGTCTCCCACATACTGAACCCTATTTCTCTATATTCAAAAATATGATTTTCTCCTTACTCCCAACAATTATTTTAAAAAGGCATTACCGAAATAATTTTATTTTATAATTTTAGAATCGTTAATATTCCAGCAGTTTGAATATGACAAACATTGCTTCTATTTTCTTCTTGAAAACCAAAAATTCCCCACAGTGATATTCAATAATAAATGTGAAATTCTTCAAGGTCAAATAAACTCGACTTTGACTCTGCAGACCATAGAACTATCAACCAGATTTTAGGAAGATTTTACCCTTCCATCCAAGAATTTTTTTTTACTTTAAAAGGACATTGTAGAATCGTGGTATGTTGAAAGATCACCATGCAAGAATATTTGAATGTTTGAATCTGCCAATCTGTGATTCAAATTCTACCTCAAAAAAAGAAAAAAAGAAAAAAAAGAAAAGAAAAAAATCTCCCATAAGGAAGAGAATTTACTCTTGGTAGAGAGGTACTTGAGAAGTATTCAGCAGTTAGAAAAAATAGGTTCTCTTCTTTCTTAGCACAGAAAAAATATTTTTCCAAAAAGCAGTCACTGATGCTGAAAAAACAGATTTATTCTGAGAAGCCAAGACAAATAAAATTGTCTGTTTTATCTAAGAAAGCATTGATCATCATGCTAGAATGAATGGGATTTGAAAGAATCATTTCTTTGGATTTCTTGATTATGAATTGCCAGAACAGACGGCAACAAGTAATTGGTTTGTTTGAATGTGATTATTGATGACAACGAAGATCTTGCATTGAAAATACAACTCTATGATTATGGAACTAGAACCGAGAGCAATGTCTTCTCCAAACAATGTCTTCTCCAAACCTGCGTTTCGGCTAATCACTTCTCTGGTATCACAAATGAAGCATTGTCCGAAAATTAAAGATGTAAAACAAATTCTTCGTAGTATTTATTGAATCGAAATGGGAATTGTTTATTTATGATAGAATACTAAAAACTAGCGTGAGGTGATAGAAATCCAGGAAAATTTTGATGAGTTGAGAAGAAAAGAATCTTGTAGAAAAAACAAGCATAAATTTAACCATGCTTCCTCGAGAATTATGACGGATTACGGACTACAGAGACATCGGTTAGTGATATGACATTAGAATTTGAGCCTTTCTGCTAATAGCCCATATTTGGGGTCTCGTTTTAGATAGCTGCTAAGAGGCAAAATTGCGTCTGACATAAAATACACGCGGAGGGGAGTTATTGATTTTCTTTATACATTAGAAAAGCTACAATCGACATTAACCGAAGCTTGCTAAATGTTTTCTCAAACTAAACAGTGTATGTGAACACAGCTAATCGATGGATAATTTGTTACAGAAGTGGCCATAATAATTGTTAGACTAACCACATCCCAGGTTTTCCGGCACAGACACTTGTGCTTCTATAACCAATGGTAGTGACAAATGAAAAAGATCGTATTATCCGTGAAAGCATGTTGCTAAATGTTTATGGAAACCAAACAGTGGATCTGAGCACAGTTATGGGATGGGTAATATGTGACATCAGTAGTGACTTTTGCGCCAAGCCACAATCCATTTAGTCCTTTAGTGATAATAATTGCGGCGATTAAAAGAGAAAAATCGTTTTATTTCTGAAAAATTGTACTATCCACCTGTGTTTTGGGACTCACTGTATTTATTCAAGATTTTGTAGCATCATTAAAAGGCATTACTTTTGGAGTACGTAACATATTTTTGTTATCTTTCCATACGTATAGATAACGCGGTGGTTCCCTAGGTCTCTACCCTCGAATCGACGCTGTTTGTAATCTTCATCAATGACCCCTTCGATGTCATTAGTTTTTAATTAGGTATCTATGCAGATGGCACAATCATTTACTTCTATCGTAGTAGAAAGTCCAACAGATTAGACAAAGTAATCCTGAAAACTTCTCCTGAAAAAACCTCTTTGATTTATAGGCCAACAAATTTCAACCTCTCCAGGATAAAACTGCTTTCATTTAATCACAAATAACCATTTCTGCCTGCCATCAGCATGGCTGATGCTAAAACTCCAGGAATGCAACACTAACCTGCTTCTAAAATGAGATCCCAAATATGGGCTATTGACAGAAAGGTTCAAACTCTAATGCCATATCACTAACCGATGCCTCTGGTCTCGTAGTCCGTCATAATTCTCTAGGAACCATGGTTGAATTGATGCTTGTTTTTTTCTACAAGATTCTTTTCTTCTCGGCTTACGGCCATATCACGTTGAATACACCGGTTCTCGCTCGATCACCGAAGTTAAGCAACGTTGAGCCTGGTCAGTACTTAGATGGGTGACCGCTTGGGAATACCAGGTGCTGTAAGCGTATAGTGACCAATGTGCTTTCGGTGTAGTGGATATCGGCTCGGAAAGAGAAATCGGTGAGTCGAGTTCAAATTTCAGTTGAATACCCTGCATTCACTTAAGCACTGGTACCCTTGGGAAAGGTATTAATCTGTCCCTTCCCTCGAGTTATGGGTTAAATAACAGGGTAAGACTTGGGGACCCTGCCCTTAAAAACAAATCCCAATGGATCTTGATACTTGAAAAGAAAAAAATATTACTAGACACAAAACTTATATAAAAACAACAATAAATTGTTGAAAGAAAAAGGTATTACCAGCAATAAATAACCCGCCGAGGTTGATATATTTTTTAATCATATCACCCCGAGCAAGGCGGTAACGCCACTGATGTGCAGGGGGCTACATAGGAGAGAAAAGATTGAAAAAGAGAAAACCGGAAACCGCATCCTGAACAGGAAACAAGGGATGAGCCTCTTCACCTATTCAATAGACGTGGGTGGAGTGTGAACCGGGCGATAGTTTAGTCTATCTACTCCAATTGAAAAAAAAGTGAGAAGATTCGCAAAGAGAAAACCGGAAACCGCATCCTAAACAGGAAACAAGGGATGAACCTCTTCACCTGCTCAATAGTTGCTATAAAACAAAAACAACCAACCAACCAACCAACTACTTTTCTTCTCAAATCATCAAAATTTAATCTGACTTTCTATCACCTTACGCTTGGGCTTTCGTTTTCAACTGACATGAAATGAAGTAACTCTATCGAATCAATTGCTACGTCTATCTGAAGACGGTTGACTGCGTTGTGACCGAAATCATTTTCTCGGCAGAATCCATATGGCAGATTTAAATAACTACCATTCGGCCGTGCATTAAATATTGTTGTCACATCTGGCCAGCTGCTCCTTCTATTCAACTCGAGTTTCTTGACAAAATCCAAAGAAGGATTTCGAATGTAACCGATCCTGACTTGGCATTTTAACTTCAGTCACTTTCTCACAGGCGTGACGTGGCTTCCCTTTGTCTTTTCCTACAAATACTTTCATGTTGAGCATTTTTCTCCGAATTTAAATCTGAAAATAGATTAGCAACTAGGTCTCATCGTTTTACTGTCCAGTTCACACTCCACCCACGTCTTTTGAACAGGTGTAGAGGCTCATCCCTTGTTTCTTGTTTAGGATGTGGTTCCCAGCTTTCTCTTTTCCAGTCATTCTACTCATAAGTAGCCCCATTCGCATCAGTGGCGTCACTGCCTTGCTTGGGGTTATATGATTAAAAAAAAAAAAAAAAAGAAGGTAGCTAAAAAAAGTGGAAAAGGGTCTTCAAATAAAATGAAAACCGAATGCGTGGTCATCAGTAAAAAGAGGAGCCCAAAATGCCAACTACAGGTGGAGGATACTAAAATAACCAGGCGCAGAAATTCAGATACCTGGGAAGTATTCAAGCAGAAGCCGTAATAGGCGACACTAAGACCCGAAGTCGATTTGGCACGACCAAGGATGCATTTCAGAACTGGGTAGAGTATTAAGACACAGGAAAATGTCGGTAGAAACAAAGAAGATAGTACTGGATTGCTGTGTGGTGTGTGTTCTTCAATATAACCGTGAATACTGGAGAATAGCATCAAAGTTGAAGATGAGGCCTAAAGCAACCGCAGTGTGGTTCTACAGAAGGATGTTGCGGATACTATGGATTGAGCATGTGAGCAACAATGAGGTTCTGGAGAGGATGGAAACGAAAAAAAACAACTAATATTTAACATCAAGAAAAACAGCTGACGTTTCTGTGACATGTAATGAGGAAGGACGGCTTGGAGAATCTGATACTCACAGGTCAGATAGAGCGAAAGAGCGAGAGGAAAAGAGCCACTAGGAATAGGAAGATGTGGAAGGCTATTATCGTTTACATTTTGAAAGGACACGGCACATAGAAAATGAACACTTAAATATAATCCAGATTTGGTGATACATATGAGAAAATAAAATCATCTTGGAATTTGGCACCAATTGGAAAACTTTAATAAGCTTTTAAATGTAATGATAACGGATATTCACTATTCGGTAAACTGCCATCGGTTCAAATTATTTTTTCCAACAGTTTTACCCGGAGCCCACACCCTTATATAGTTACTAACATATTAAGTAGCAAAACTCTTTCTACGTGAGAAGAATTGGATACTTACCCAAAGAAAGAAAGAAAAATAACTAAAAAAAACAAAAACAAAAAAAAAACACAGGAATCACTGCAGAGTCAGCACTGAAAGCACGTTAGCTGCCTTTTACCATTTGTTGGGCAATGCGTGTAAAAATTGCGTTTGTCTGTCAGTCAAGCGGATAGGTTTTCACTCGTATGAAGTTGAATTTCAGACTTGCCAGTTTGTGTTGCGTTTCCAAAACTGACATCAACTAGAAATGTCATTCGATGCTAATGTCTTTATGAAAAGGCATTTTAAAACTCTCACAAATATATATATATATATATATATATATATATATATGTATATATATATATATATATATATATATATATATAAAGCAATCAGATACGCAACAAGACGTGGAAAACACCCAAAACGAAAACGAGTAAAAGACAGGTTCAAAAAATATGATGTATATTTGCTCTCTCAAGGTTGACAATAAATAAAAAAGTTTTGCTTCATGGAGATAATTGCTATCTTTCTAGAAAATAGAAAAACAGTAATGTTAAAACACCATTAGTTACTAAAATAACGTTTATAGCAATTATAAATAAAGTCAGATTAAAAATTAATTGTAAAGATTAATATATATATATATATATATTATGTACATAATTTTTCTATATGTGTCCTCTCCTCTATAATCATATGTTTGCTTCAACGTTGGGCGTCCAACATTCTGTCAGGAGAAAAATGCAAGAGTTGGACTCATCCGCTGTTTATATTTGGTTAGTTGTTGTGGGGTTGGTTGGGGTTATTGATAATGAAGGGAATGTGTCTTTCGTTCTGACCGTTAGACTTTTGAAGAACTTGGTGTGTAAGGGCGAAATTATTGATTAATGGCATTATCTGTTGGAATGTTCGTTTTTATCGGTCGGGTATATCATTTGGTTAGAATTTCGAAGAAAGTGGTGTGTGGAGGGGTTTCATTACTTGGTCAGTTTTGTGTGTTTGTGTGGGGGTTTTCAACGTTGAAACAAACATATGATTGTAGAGGAGAGGACATATATAGAAAAAATTATGTACATGTTCTAAAATATAATTTATAATAAATATTCACAGCTCTATGCATCATATATCGAGCACTGTTTTAAATTAATGTTTTGGACAGGAAAAAAATTCTTTCTTCGATCTGGACTCACTCGGATATATATATATATATATATATATAGTCATCCGCAGACAGTCCTGTTTCGTGGTATCACAGCTCATCAGTACGGTTAGACACCCGATTGCTTTTAGCCAGGATTGAAAACAGACCGAATTGACATCAGTCGGCGATTCTACCTCTGAGCTATGGGCGCTCGGTAGAAGACAGAAGACTTTTAGCGCGTGATATACCATGTAAACACATGCTAGTAACTGAGAGTGTTCTCATTCATTACTGAATAAACGATGCGTATATATATACACAGAAAATCTAAGCACGAGCCAGTAAACCTACCTAGGTTTCACCCTACGGTTCTTCAGGGAGAATTGGCTTCTCGGATTTTCGTCTTGGGTTTTTTTTCTTTCTTACGAGTGTTTGACTTTTTGTTCATGTACTTCGTTTGTTTCTTTTTTTACTTCCCCTTCTTTTCCCTCCGAGTTCGTTTTCCGTGGGTTCTACAAGACGATTTAAATTGTAGCTTAATTAATACTAGTTTCGGCAGAGTTAGTTCTGTTACTATTGGTATTGTAATTACTATAGTTAATATATATATATATATATATATATATATATATATATATATATATATATATATATAGTGTATTGTCGCAGCAGATAATTATCTAAATATATATTGTTAAATATAACAGACAATGAATGTCTATTATGTTTAATCACGAGATGTTCTAAACAGCGTATTTTGGCTATAATTTCTGGTGAAAATAAAAACAAAAATTGTTCAACATTTGGATATTTATTTTTTTTACGCTGGTTCTAAGCTTGAGGCTTACATGAACCATTTTCAAAGTGGTAGTAGGGACGTTAACATAAAGATATCAATAAAAAAAGATGATATCTTCCTTCGTTGACGTAGAACATTGCTATGCGACGATAACGGTCACCGAATAGTAGACGCAGATCATAATTTAGTAATTCGGTTCTATGACGTCACTCCACGGGAGAGAACGAAACGTTAACAACGGAAGAATATGTCTAAATGCATTGTAATGTGTTGTGACCAGATTCAGATGTGGTTTTATTGAGTGAGGGTTGCTTTGATTTAATGTAGATGGCCTCCAATATCTGAAGGTTCTTTTTGCTGTGTGTATATGTTAATATTATTGTGTTATTGACTAAGATCTCTCTAATACTACGTACATGGCTATGTTTTTCTAAGAAATGTTGTTTAATAGAACTATGATCAGAAAGGTAACAGGCAAGTCTACAGGAGAACGCGGTTGTAGTAAAACCAATATACGTAGTGAGTTTATTATTAGTATCAGAGATACAATCTCTGAACGGACATGTAAATTGATACACTACATTGCTTTTCTGTAGAGGATTTAATTGTGTGGGTGTAGGGTTATTAGAGACTGTGAGGTCAATTCTTTTAATTTTTTATAATATATGATGGGCTTAATATGTTTATTATTATTATGTCATTTTTCATCATATTTCGATTTCTGCTTTGGTCTCACTACCAACCAAGTCTGCGGGGAGACCTAAGGCAGGTAGTGGCGTGTTGTTATGGCTCCATTTCATGTTTTTCTATCTTCCCTATCATCCCCAGCATTACATAGATAAAGTTTTCCTTAGTGTGTGGGCTGTACTTAATAAGACAATTTTTTGTATATCTCTTAAGCTGGGGTTTCCAGGGATTATTTCAATGTGTTGTTTTGTTCCATTTTTTATCATTCCAAGTGCACCTACTATCACTGGCACAACTCTTGTTTTCAATTTCCACATTTTTTCTATTTCAATTTCCAGGTCTTTATATTTTGACAGTTTTTCAAATTCCATGATTGCTATGTTACAATCCGCTGGACAAGCCATATCAATTAATAGACAAGTTTTCTCCTTCTGGTTTTTAACAATAATGTTTGGCCTGTTTGCTTCAATTTTTCTGTCTGTGTAGATGGTGTAATCCCATAGAATGGTTACATCTTCTATTTCTGTAACCGGTGCTGGATGATGTTCATACCAGTGTTTGTTTACAGCTTTTCCATAATGTTTGCACATTGTCCAATGTAAATATTGCCCAACTCTATCGTGGCGATTTTTATATTCGTTTGAGGCAAGCACAGAACAGCCTGAGATTAGGTGGTCTATTGTTTCTTGGTGTTTATCACAAAACCTGCATTTTGGATCCATATTATTATGCATAATATTTGCCTGAAAGTTTCTCGTGAAAAGACTTTGGTCTTGTGCTGCAAGTATAAATCCTTCAGTTTCAGACTTTAATCCAGATGCACGTAACCATCGATGAGTATTAACTTTGTCAACACTGGATTTATTGGCACGTACTGGATATTGGCCATGCAGAGGTTTGTCTTGCCAGCGCTGTTTCATCTTTTCAAGAGCTTTATCTTTGGCTTTCATTTTCATATTTTTTGCTGCAATAGTTGGTTCTTGGCTTCTGTTTTGCTTTTCTACAGAATCTACTAACTGTAAATCTTGTTTGTATTTACTGCCTTCTTTTATTATTGAATATTTTTTCTTTCTTTCTTCATGTTGCCTTACTAATTGTATCATCCAATGCTTTGTTGTTTCTATGTATGTTAGTAAGCCAATAGTTGTTGTCTTGTATGACAATTCCAGCTGAATAAGACCCCTTCCACCTTCTTTACGGGGTATGTATAGGCGGTCTACATCAGCCTTTGGATGATGCATCTTATGCTTAGAAAGAAGCTTTCTTGTTTTAGCATCCATTCGCCTGATGTCGTTTAGAGTCCAGTTTAAGATGTTGAAGCTATATTGGACAACTGGGATTGCAAGGCTATTAATGGCCATAACTCTGTTCTGTGAATTTAATTCAGTTTTTAATATCATTCGTAGCCTTCTATAGTACTCTTTACGCACTATTTCTTTCATTTTTTTATGGTGAATGTTTTCGCTCTCATTTACACCTAGGTATTTATAAGCTTCTTCTGGTTTCAATTCTTTTATTGTTACAGCAGGGTCTAGGCTAATTGAGGATGTTTCTTGTATTGATCCACGTAAAACTGTAGCTTTAGCACATTTATTCAAATTAAATTTCATTCCAATGTCTTCGCTGAAGCATTTTACAGTTTGCAGAAGACCTTCCAGCTCATTATCATTCTTAGCATATAACTTTAAGTCATCCATGTAAAATAGATGGCTTATTTTCTTTTTTCCTATTTTATAACCACATTCTGTCTTATTAAGTTGACTGGTTAGTGCTATTAATGATATGCAGAATAGTAAGGGAGATAAAGAATCACCTTGAAATATACCTCTTTTGATGTTTATTTCATCAGACTTATAGGTTCCATTTATATGATTGAGGTAAAGGGTTGTTTTCCATATAGACATGCACTGTTTGATGAAATTGATGATGACGGGCGATATTATTTCTACCAATTATGTTTTTGAGAGCTGTCTCATCATCTTTGTAATTATCATGCATTTGGTTTCAAAAGTATAATTTAACAGTATTGTGTTTATAATGACGTACACAATTATTATTAATATTATGGATATTGTTAGAGGTATTATTAAGTTTATTGAGACACATTTTAATTTGTTGATCACTGATGGAGTTAGGAAACCTGTTGTTAACAAGTGTTTGTTTAATGTTATGTAATTCTTTATAGAATATGGCTTTGGATGAAGATATCTGTGCGCGTTGAATTAAGTTTTTTATAACAGCTAACTTATATCGTTGGGGGCATTCACTATCATAATTAAGAAGACACGAGTTTAAGTTAGTTGGTTTCCTATAGAGAGAACTAGTAAATATGTGTGTTAGAATCAATAAATACATCAAACAATGGAATTTTATTAATAACATTAAGTTCTAATGTAAATTTGAGGACGGAGTGACTTTCAAATTTGTTTTTAAGTAGTGTAATTTGAGCAATAGTTTTAGCTAAAATGAAAATGCCATCTATGTATATGACATACATAGGTATTAGTCCGTCCCTTCCTTCCACTGATGGGTTAAATAACTGAGGTCTGCTGTTCATGCGATCTGTGGCGGACTTCAGCAGCGCCAAAAAGTGTGGATGGTGCTACACAAGCCTTTACAACTCTAAACAATTCTTTGTGTGGGAGTCTATCTGAGTTAGACACTCATACGTCGAAATTGACGGGCAAGTCCATAATTCGTTACCTCATCGTCACCAGGGCCCGTGGTACAGTTGGTATAACATCAGCGTAACAACCACAACTGTCTGGGTTCGATTCCTGGTAGTGGATGCGCACTGCTGATGAGTCCCAAATATAGGACGAAACAGCCGTCCAGTGCTTTCTGCATTCTGTTGAGGTCGAATGTAAAGCTCGATGATTTACTTAATAATATATATATATATATATATATATATATATATATATATATATGTAATTCATCGAGTTTTTATTCGACCTCAACAGAATGCAGAAAGCACTGGACGGCCGTTTCGTCCTATATTTGGGACTGATCAGCATTGAGCATCCACTACCAGGAATCGAACCAAAACAGTTAGGTTATTAAGCAAACGTCATACCATATATAATAGGTTTGTCTCTTAGGTGATCGATGTTAATTTCAGCATCCCAACTCGAGATTTTTCTTTTGTTAGAACCATTTTTGGAATGTTCTGCGTGAAATTAACTTTTATTTATTTATTTTTCACCGTCTGAACAAAGCAGTTTGTATTCTTACTACCGCCTAAATAAATTCTGGATTTATAACCGTTTAAATATGTGTTGAGTTTTCTTCGCAATATTTCATTTTGCTCTGGATAATAAACTTTGAGCTTTCTATTTTTATTCATTTAGTTTTTAAATTATTTAGATAAAATCTTTGGGATTATCCCTTTCCGTTTTTACGAGCTTGACATCCTCTCCTATATATATATATATATATATATATATATATATATATATTCAACCGCAGACAGATCTGTTTCGCTGTATCAAAGCTCATCAGTACAGTCAGATATACTATATTTACGTTCTCACACCCTGATTGAGCATTCTGGAAGAATGCTAGACTTTGAAAAAACAGAAACTACCCTAGCATCCATGCATCGCTCATTCGGTAATGAATTAGAACACTCTAACTACTGGCGCATAATACAACATACGCTAAAAGTCTGCCTCCTTCTACCAAGCACCCATAGCTCAGAGGTAGTATTGCCGACAGACGCCAATTCGGTCGGATTTCAATCTTGGGTAAAAGCAATCGTAACAGTACTGATGAGCTGTGATACAGCGAAACAGATCTGTCTGCGGATGACTATTTACGCTCACACATCCTGATTGAGCACTCTGGTAGAATTGCAGACTTTGAAAAAATAGTAGCTACCCTAGCATCTATCTATCTATCTATCTATCTATCTATCTATCTATCTATCCTAGCAGTATAGTCCATGGTCCTGGAGCTCAGACTCTTTGGACGTTGGCACGAAAGGCTAAAAAGCAATAGTTGTTTCCAGTTAAAGCGAAACCGTAGATTGAAAGAAATATGAATGGATGTAAGTCAAATTTTGATTTCCTGGTATCGATATCAAATTAGTTTTTTTTCGTTGTAAACTGAATTTTGAAGGCTAAATAAGTCCTCTGAGTAAATGGTATCATGGCTGAGGCTAAGAACTACAATTATACCTACTTAGAGCCAAACCCGAAGCAAAAACTAAAATAAAAGGGCTGAAAAAACTACAGACATACAGGCAGATAAACAGACACACACACAAACATCTTGCCTTTTATATATATGTATATTATCGATATTCTGTACTATTGTAAGAACTGCAACCTTGAAACTTCTGAAAGTCGTTTCTTATGTCTTTGTTTATGAGTGTATCAAATTTGATTAAAATCGGACCACTCCTTCTATAACCCGATTTTTTCGAATATCGATTTTTGATATTCATCGGGGGTACCTCGACACAAAACCTAGCTAAGAACACTCACAGACAATTATAGTACAACTGTGTAAATGTTCAAGAAAACCGGTTCAGCCGTTTCGGAATCTATAGGTAACGGACACACACACAGACACACAGACACACATTCACACACACACAAAGTTCCATTTATAAATAAGTTTAGATACACACACACACACACACACACACACACACACACACACACACACAAACACAAACACAAACACATATATGTATATATAAGAGTGTATTTTAATTACTTGCTTCTGACATATCTCTTTCACTATTGAAGTAATTACGTTTTACTGCATAAAAGGTACGCCTAAACATATCTGTATAATATCCTTGCTAAAAAAATAAAAAAAACAAAACATTTTAAGTGCTTCAAAAGTGTCATTTAAAAATAAAATCCTCTGAAAAACTCCTAATCATCTTATTTTGTTTATGTTGGAGAGGACAGCCTGATCTTTGTCTATTAAATACTACTGAAATGGTATTGAAAAACATCGTGCTAATAGCGTAGATTGTCTTCTGGGTGGGAACATAATGTTATCCATATGTTGCCACATACTTCCGTTGCATTTCAGTTGGCAATCGAGAAACATGTTGCCAGATTGCAAACATCCACCATTATTTTACCGATAGCGTCGTAATTATTAGAAGCGAGAATTAACGAGAAGTTTAGGAAAGAACATCAGAGAACATGTTATCGATTGGTTGCCATTTCACGTTAGATCAGTCAGTCAGTTAAGTGTCATAGGTGATACACACTTTGGGCGATCATGTCTCCAAAGAGACATGACTCACTGGGCAGAAGATTATTCTGCAGTAGGTTGCCATTGATTTCCACGCTAGACTGGTTGCCAGCCAAGGCTATAAAACCCAATCTGTCCTGTTATTTGATTCATAACTAGAGCGGGAATAAATGTATTATATTAAGTAGTAATAAGTGGGGGATCAGTTTATTACTTCATAACATTAGAAAACCGATCCCCTACTTTATGCTCAGTAGAAGCCTTAATTATGTTTCCAACTAATATATTCAGTCAGTCAGTTAAGTGCCATACGTGATACACACTTTGGCATTATCTCTTCCTTCCAGTTATGGGTTAAATAACAGGACAGATTGGGTTCTATAGCCTTGGTCGGCAACCAGTCTACCGCAGAAAGCAATGGCAACCTACTGCGGGATAATCTTCTGCCCAGTCAGTCATTTCTCTTTCGAGACATGATCGCCCAAGCGTGTTTCGCGTATGGCGCTTAACTAACTGACTGAGTTAAGAGATGAGTATTGACCTTGCATTCCTGGAGGTTGTAGCCGTCAGGAAAGCAAGAATAAGGAAGCGAGTTCCACAGGCGGGAAGTGCGAGAAAATCATTCCATTTTCTTCTTTTTGTGCCGTGTCCACTCAGGATGTACTTGTGGCTGCATTCATACTGACCCGGTTAAGAACGGCTCTTTCCTTAAATGAAGTTCTATCAGAGAGCCGAGTTCTAATTCCAGTTTGGTTCATTATTTTAACTTACGCACAAATAACATTGGGAAAAGTATTAATCCACCTCGTCTCAGATAATAGGTTAATTATTAATTATCACTAAACCGTTATTATCTAAAAAAAAAAAATCTTATAATCCAAAAATATTTTCTGGCTTTAAATAACCTGCTGAAAACGAAAAGTAAATTTGTAAAAACTTTGTAAAAGGTGGTGTAATGATCAACAAACTTGTCTTGCTAGTATCATTGCAATTAAATAGTCAGTTTGATCGTTCTTTCCTCATTACATTTCACAGGAACTTCAGCTGTCTTTTCTTGATATTAAATATTAGTTTTTTTTTCGTTTCCATCCTCTCCAGAACCTCATTGTCGCTCACATGTTCGGTCCATCGTATCCGCAGCAACCTTCTGTAGAACCACATTTCGGTTTCTTCAGGTCTCACCTTCATCTTTGATTGTCCAGTATTCACGGCTATATTGAAGAGCAGACATCACATAGCAATCCAGTACTCTCTTCTTTGTTTCTACCGACATTTTCCTGTCTCTTAATACTCTACCCAGTTCTGAAATGCGTCCTTGGTCATGTCAACTCGACCTCGGATCTTACTGTCGCTCTTTATGCCTTCTGTTTGATTACATCCCAGGTATCTGAATTTCTGCACTTAGTGTCCTCCACCTGTAGTTGGCATTTTGGGCTCCTCTTTTTACTGATGACGATTCATTCGGTTTTCATTTTATGGATAAGCCGCTGAAAACAATCAATCAAAAAACTGAACTGACGGCTACAGCTTCCTCATTAGTATTCGAGCCTTTTTTCGCTGCAAATGAAATAATAATAAAAAAGATCTAACGATGAAGGATGGAGCCTCTCTAACAATACACGCAAAAACAAAAAATAACAAACAAAAAAACCCCTCGAATACTGTGAAAAAATTTGCAAACGTGAGGTCACTCGATCTTCAGTTTAACTCATCACTTAATATAGATGTCATGCACTCCTTGAAAATTTTTTCCCAGAAAAAAAATTTCATAATTTCTTCTTGTATTCTTATATTTGATGTTATTTTTCCTAGGACAACACCGGGTGTCCCTGGTGATTGTGATGATTATTACTGCATTCCGAGCCGCTATCCGTTACTCCACCTCGCCTCCATATACCAGCCCCGCTTCTCCTATTACGTTCTTACTTAATTCAAATTACGCCCTCGTACCAATTTACCCCAAGAATGTAATTATTTGCTTGCAAGACAGATCGTAATGGCCACAAACTAATTGTTGTGAATCTTCGTCGCCAATTTGTTGTTCACTTGTGGTGAAACTTTGCTGCAAATTTGTAGTGATCGGTTTGGTCGGAAGTAAGAACAAGAAGGTAGGTTCAAAACAGTCAGTCAGTTAAGTGATACACGCTTGGGCGATCATGTCTCGAAAGAGACATGACTGACTGGGCAGAAGATTATCCCGCAGTAGCTTGCCATTGCTCTCTGCGGTAGACTGGTTGCCTGCCAATGTGTCCTGTTATTTAACCCATAACTGGAAGGAATAGGCGGATTAATACCTTTCCCAAGGGTATCTGCGCGTAAGTGAATGCAATGAATTCAGCTGGAATTCGAACTCGGCTCCCCGATTTCTCGTTCCGAGCCGATATCCAATGCACCACAACGCACATCCGCACATCAAAACAGTATATTAGTATAAAATTGGAGTAGATATACTAAACTATCGCCTGGTTCACACTTCACCCACGTCTATTGAACAGGTGAAGAGGCGGCTCATCCCTTGTTTCCTGTTTAGGATGCGGTCTCCGGTTTTCTCTTTTCCAATCTTTTCACTGTTTTCTTTATTTTATTTTCAATTGGAGTAGATAGACTAAACTATCGTCCGGTTCACACTCCACCCACGTCTATTGAACAGGTGAAGAGGCTCATCCCTTGTTTCCTGTTTAGGATGCGGTCTCCGGTTTTCTCTTTTCCAATCTTTTTACTCTTACGTAGCCCCCTGAGCATCAGTGGCTTTATCGCCTTGTTTGGTGTGATATGATTAAAAAATAACAACAAGAACCTATATATAATGAAGTGTTAAGTAAATTTATGTGTTAAATAACAGGACAGATTGGGTTCTATAGCCTTGGCTGGCAACCAGTCTACCGCAGAAAGCAATGGCAACCTACTGCGGGATAATCTTCTGCCCAGTCAGTCATGTCTCGAGACATGATCGCCCAAAATGTGTATCCCCTATGGCACCTAACTGAACTAGAAATAAGTAAGTCCGAAGGTATTATTACACTGCTTATTGCCTGACTAGTAGCTGTCGTTAACTGCCTTTGTTAACTGCTTCTGTTGACTGCCCTTTAGAGTCACGCAGGTAATTACATATACCAAGAGGAAGAGTCCATCCCTCGTAGGAGGACACTATAATGCTAATCCTACACACAGTGACATCTGGTGAAATTGCTTGAGATTAGCTAAAAACCGTACGTTTGATGACATACAGTATCCACCAAATGGTTACCTCAAGGTGGTGCAATGGTCAGCCAACTCGTCTTGCTAGAATCATTGCAAATGAATAGTCAGTTCCATCCTTATTTGGGTACTCCATACTTTTGACCATGTGCCACATCTAAGCTGCGCTTTAAAAAATCACCATAGAGTGTTCACAGAATGACTACATCTAAACTTATTTATAAATGGAACTTTGTCTGTGTGTGTGTCTGTGTGTGTGTATCCGTTACCTATAGACTCCGAAACAGCTGAATAGATTTTCTTGAAAATTTACACAGTTGTACTATAAGCGTCTGCGAGTGTTCTTAGCTAGGTTTTGTGTCGAGGTACCCCCGATAAATATAAAAATTCGATAATCGAAAAAATCGGGTTATAGAAGGAGTGGTCCGATTTTAATCAAATTTGATACACTCATAGACAAAGACATAAGAAACGATATTCCGAGGTTTCAAGGTTGCAGTTCTTACTAAAATGCAAAAAATCGATAATACGTATATATAAAAGGCAAGATGTTTGTGTGTGTGTCTGTTTATCTGCCTGTATGTCTGTATTTTTTCAGCCCTTTTATTTTAGTTTTTGCTTCGGGTTTGGCTCTACGTAGGTATAATTGTAGTTCTTAGTCTCAGCCATGAAACCATTTACTCAGAGGACTTATTTAGCCTTTAAAATTCAGTTTACGACGAAAAAAACTTATTTGATATCGATACCAGGAAATCAAAATTTGACTTACATCCATTCATTTTTCTTTCAGTCTACGGTTTCGCTTTAACTGGAAACAACTATTGCTTTTTAGTCTTTCGTGCCAACGTCCAAAGCGTCTGAGCTCTAGGACCATGGATTAGTTTTAAAGCTTTCATTACACCCGAGCAACGCCGGGCTATACTGCTAGTTGAATCTATATCTGCCTCTGCTGCTGGGAATTTAGACGTGCTACTAGACTGACATCAAGAACCAATTCTTTAACCGTTGAAATAGTTAAATATAACCGACTCTTCTACTTCAAGAGTTTCTTTTCACTTGTGGAACTCCGATCCATTTACTTGCTTCCCTGAAAGCTACAATTTTCAAAAATTTAAATGCACCGTCAATTGCCTTCTATCTTCTCGTATCTCGTTTATTTTTTATTTTTTTCTTTGTACCCACATTTATCCAGTGTTTTTGCTCAATGTAACTGTTGAGGGATCACCCCTTTGTGCCTGATAATGGACCCGCCTGGGTGTACATATGATCCTGCTTATAGAGAGAACAGTAGAGTTTAGTTGGAAGTCAGAAGTAAGGAGCGAGTTGTGTAGTTGAACATGTATCTGGAATCACAGTTGTTTTTGCAGTTGCTCTGAGCTCCACTCAGCTACAAGCAGTTACTCGGACATACTATTTTACTTCAAGACTGTACATATTTATTTCTACTAATCAGTGAGTCAGTTAAGTGCCATACGTGGTAAACGCTTGGGCGATCATGTCTCGAAAGAGACATGACTGACTGGGCAGAAGATTATCCCGCAGTAGCTTGCCATTGCTTTCCGCAGTAGATTGGTTGCCAGCCAAGGTTATAGAACCCAATCTGTCCTGTTATTTAACCCATAACTGGAAGGAAGAGACGGATTAATACCTTTCCCAAGGGTATTTGCGCATAAGTGAATGCAATGAATTCAAATGGAATTTGAACTCGGCTCCCCGATTTCTCGTTCCGAGCCTATATCCACTGTACCACAACGCACCCGCATTCCAGTTTGTATATTACGTTCAATATAACTTACATTTTCTACCTCCATATGTTTTTGTTATTTATAATTTTTTGCGGTTTCTCATCCGGAATCCACAACAGTAACCCCTTGCGTCTTAGTGACATTGTCGCCTTGCTTGGTTGGGGTGAAATAATTAAAAAAGTAGTATTCGTGTTCAACATCATATAGCTTATCTTATTAATTTAGGTTATCTTTGCAAGAAAAGGTTTCCCTAGTAATTTCTGTTTCGCGCTGTTATATCATCATCATCATCAGTTACACCCAATGGTGTGTAGGGCAGAAACAAAGCTTCTTCACCTCTGCCTATCTTGGGCCAGACTAGTCAATGAATCCCAAGAGTACTGCATGGCTTTCATCTCATTCTCCACCGTACTTCTCCATGTCATTCTTGGTCTTCCCCTCTTTCTTTTGCGATCTGGGGTCCAGTGCAGTGCTGTTCTTGTGATTGACTGTGGGTCTTTCCGGAGCACATGCCCAATCCATCTCCACCGTCTTCTTGTAATGATGGTGCCCATGTTCTCTTGCTTGCATCTCTTCAATAGGTCTGCATTGAAGATCTTCTCAGGCCAAAATATTCTCAGTATTCGTCGGAGGCATATGGTGTAAAAGGATCGAAATTTGGCGAGATCCGCTTTAGTAATTCTGCAACACTTAGATCCGTAGAGGAGAGTGGATGCAACACAGCTCTTGTAGAGCTTGAGCTTGGTGTTATTGCTGTACTGTGTTGATCTCCAGATGTTGTTCATTTCCTTAAATACACTCCCGGCCTTGCCCAGTCAGCTTTGAATATTCTATTTCGTGCCACCCTCGGGTCTGATGATACTGTCCAGATAAGTGAACTTGTCTGTATGACGTAGACCTTCTCTAATCACTTTGACAGGAGCAGGCCTGTTCACGTTCAGTGACATCATTTCAGTCTTCTTGGTGCCAATCCGCAACCCTATCTGCTGCCCAAAATAGTCAATTTCTCACCAACATGACATGGCTTCCCTCTGTTTTTTCTACAAATATTTTCATGGCAACTGCTCGAACAAGCTTTTTTCCTGGTGCCCCCACCACATGAATTTAACTGTACTACTAGATTGGCATCTAGGTCCCATCTTTTTACCTTTGAAATACTGGTCTTGTCCTGTATATGTTGGTGAGTATGGGACAGCAGCGCCAGGTCTTCGGTAAAATCCAGATCTTCCAAGGTTGAGAACAGGCTCCAGCGGATCCCCCTTGGAAGGTCCTCCGTTGTCCTTCCCATGACCCAGCAATCAGATCCGTAGAGGAGAGTAGATACAACACAGTTCTGGTATAGTTTAAGCTTGGTGTTGGTGCTGTATTGTGTTGATCTGCAGATGTTGTTCATTTCCTTAAACACACTCCTGGCCTTGCCCAGTTTGCTTTGAATATCCTCTTTCACGGTGTTATATGAACATTATAAAAAGATAGAAAAATAAAAACAAAAACATACACATACAATTTTTGACATAGTGAAATATAGATATGAAACCGTGCCAATATTTAATAACAGAATACAGTAGAAAGTTTTTGTGTTTTACAGATGGAGGGGAACAAATGTTTCGAGGGAAAGGTTTCATTCGACACTGGGTGTGACTCTTGAAGTTGTTTCCCAGAAAACTTCTACAAATTGGTTATTTGTTTCCCGGTGTGAAATAACCAAGGGAGGTAATTATAAGTAGATGTTTCGGTCACAAGAGAATTAGAAAAAGGTTTCCTCATTGTATTGAACAATTAAAACTGTTTTCATAGCGGGGACCGGTTCGAAATAAAATATGAGGTTAGAAAAAATCGGTTAGTTGAAAAAGTAATATATATATCATAGATAAAAAAGAAAAATTGCTTCCAGCAAAAGAAGGAGAATGGATATGCATTGTGGCGCAGTGGATATTGGCTTGGAACCCGAAATCGGAGAGATGAGTTCAAATTCCAGTTGAATTAGCTGCATTCACTTACGGGCAAATACACTTGGAAATAGCATTAATCCATCTTTTTTTCCTCCAGTTATGGGTTAAATAGCAGGACAGATTAGGTTCTATCTTCTGTCTAGTAAGAAACCTCAGCTGTTCTTTCCTGGTGTTAAATATCCTCTTCAAAATATTGCTCACGTTTGGTCTCTGGTATTCTCAGCATCCTTCTGTAGAACCAGATTTCGGTTGCTTCAAATCTTATCTTCATCTTGCCCAGCATTCACTGACATATTGATGAACAGACATTACATAACAGTTCAGTAGTCCTTTCTTTGTTTCCAATTAAATTTTCCTGTCTCTCAATATTCTACTCGGCTTTTAGAATGTGTCATTGGCTATACCAATACGTCTTCGGATCTCAATGTCGCACTTTGAATCCTCTGTTAGAACACCTTGAAAGTATTTAAATTTCTGTAACTGCATGGTTTTGCTATCTCCAGCCTGTAGTTGGCATTTTGGGTTCCTCTTTTAAACTAATAACCGTGTATTCATTTCTCTTATAGTTTATGTGTTTTATTTTCTTTCTGCTTTCTTTACTTTCTGTAGAAAGTCTAGTAGTTTGCTTTCTGTGTCTGCTATCAGCCATGCATTATTTGCGTGTCTTATATTGTTCAAATTGCAACCGCCAATGACGAATCCTGGTGGGAATTCTAGAGCTCTCAGAATTCTCTCGCTGTATAGGTTGAATAGGTCTGGTGAGAAGACACATCCTTGTCTTACACCCATTTCTATCTTTATATATCTGCTGAAATCGCTTCCTGTCGACATAAACGAGCTTTGGTCCACGAATATCCGACAAAGAATACTCGAAAATAGCACCTTAATGTCACAGTAAGCCTATGACTAGGCAGGTGTACCAGATTTAAGAAAACAAAATGCCTAGATTTTTGTAGGAAATATTTTCTTGCAAATTACTCGACTATCGGGCCAGAAAAAGAAAATGCCGAAAATTCAACTCGCCGGTACAATATCGCGAACTGCTATCCACTTAACAAGTCAAACCCAAAAGCATTTTCTCCCACTTCTAGAACAACGACTGCTTTTATCGGCCGAACAATTTTCTCCATTGCCCGACAACGAGGACGCTAAATATTTGCATATATTTTTATAGCGACTCCTGCGACGGACATTTTTTAAAAAAATATTCCTTCTTCAGCATGTTATGCGGAATATGTGCCCCTTTTTTTCTGTTTTGGGTCTGTAATTTTCATTTCCCGTCGTAGTATTAACACGACGCGCTGTCGCTTGGTTTGACGAGGTAAGTCGCCGTTTTCTTCGGTATATTTTTCGATACAAATACAATAATATTACCTATTTTGCACTCTCATTGTATGAAAAACTAGGCTATCCAAAGTAAACCAGCCTTAATTAAACGAAACATATTTCTCGTTTCCTGTCCGTATGCACGCAGTTTGCTGCTAGTATAAGTTCTTCATAACTCTATTTTTTTTTCCGAATATGTCAACGTTTTCGAGTATCTCTATTAAGCCTCTAGGGCCATTCGTATCATATTTGATACAGTATGAAAACAAGCCTTGAAAGAAATATTTTCCTGAAAAATTTTTTAAGAGAAATATTTTATAAATTTCAAATGAAAGCAGTACTGACTGCTCAGTCAATGAATACCAAATGTTTCCTTATAGGGAAATACCAAATGTTTCCTTATAGGGAAATACTGTATCAAATATGATACGAATGGCCCTAGAGGGTTAAGCTTTTGTGGCGTACTTTGCCGAATGTTTTTGCGTAGTCTATGAAACACAGGAGAAATTATGAAAATACTCATAATTGTTGTATTGCTGAAGATTAAAGCATTTTTCTAACACAATATGCAACTTAAAATATCAGATCTACATTCGTGCTCCTCCCGACAATAATGATCCTTTATTGGTGTTTTCTTCCTTCTTCATCGTGTGCAGTGTCCTTTCACGATGTACGCGATAATGGACTTCCACTTGCCCTTGTCCCTTGTTGCTCTTAACACTTTTCCTCTTTATATCTCTCCTAAACCCCGCTTCACCGTCCACCTGCTCAAGCCCATCAAGTTTGTCTATCGCTGCTTTCTGCTGTCTCTCTTTCTCCCCCTGTGTATGTTAGATTCCCCAAGTCCCCTTTCTCATTCAGTCAGTCATTTAAATGCCATGAGTGATACCCGCTTGGGCGATCATTTCTTGAGAGAGACATGACTGACTGGGCAGAAGATTATCCCACGGTAGGTTGCCGTTACTTTTTGCGGTAGACTGGTTGCCTGCCAAGGCTATAGAACCTAAGTTGTCCTGTTATTTAACCCATAACTGGAGGGAAGAGACGGATTAATACTTTTACCACGGGTATTTGTGCGTAAGTGAATGCAAGGAATTTAACTGGAATTCGAACTCGGCTCTCAGATTTCACGTTCAGAGCCGATATCCACTGCACCACAATGCACATACGGAAATATATAGATTTTATAAAAAAACTAAATGAAATACACAATATATCATTATTTTACGGAAAATCTTTTACATTTTCATTTCTTTTTTCTTGAATATATTTTCCATTTTATTTAAAACAAAAGTTTCTACAGATGTGTGGGTGGTGTAATTAATACGAGATGCCTTCATAAACGGGCTTTGGTCCACGAATATCCGACAAAGAATACTCGAAAATAGCACCTTAATGTTACAGTAAGCCTATGATCAGGCAGGTGTACCAGATTTAAGAAAACAAAATGCCTAGATTTACGATACAAATGCAATAACATTACCTATTTTGCACTCTCATTGTATGAAAACTAGGCTATCCAAAGAATCCAGCCTTAATTAAACGAAACATTTCTCGTTTCCTGTCTGTATGCACACAGTCTGCTGCTAGTATAAATACTTGATAACTCTATTTTTTTCCCGAATATGTCAACGTTGTCGAGCATCTCTATTAAATCTTTGTGGCGTACTTTGACGAATGTCTTTTGTGTAGTCTATGAAAGCCTTAATTAAACGAAGCATATTTCTTTTGCGGAGGCAAGTGATATGGAAGATTATTATCCCCCGCTAAGTGACGAATACTGTAAAGGCGGAAAGCAGGTGCATTAGACTAAAGTTTGTAGAGGCACAAAGGAGAGCGAAACGTTATCTTCTTCGGCGTCAGTGGAGACACTTGGCTGCATGTCAACTACAACGAGAGAGATCAAGGCTAACGAACACCAACTAAAATCATTGATTGTTAAAGAGAGCAAAGAAAACTTCCATAACCCAAACGTTGCCAAAGAAACCTATCCGTGCTTAAACATAGTGGACATGGCTAGCTGATCTCTTATCATTCAAATATTGGCATACTGTTTGGTTTGCCTAGAACGAAAGGTTACAATATACCAAGTAAGATTTCTACGAATGAAGGATTTGTGCTGCTACCTAATATTAGGGCACAAATCCTTGTTTCAACATTCGTTAGTAGAAGTAACCTTCGGAAGCTCTAAATCGCCGTTTAAAGTCGGCGGCTTAGCAGGCAACTACTTTTCAAATATTCGAACACTAGTTTGTAAACCGGTAGCTACTAAATCTAGACGACACACAAAGAAAGAAAAATTATTTATTCAAACCGAAGTTACTCGAACGTTGAAGGAAGGTATAATCAAACCAAGTCATTCTCCGTGGAGAGCTCAAGTCTTCGTAGTCTCTTCTGAGAACAGAAAAAAAGTGAATGGTATTCGACTATTCCAAAACAATAAACTAGTTTACTTTGCTGGATGGATACCTTCTGCCAAGAAGAGACGAGATGATAGACTAATAGTGCAAACAGTGTATTTAGTACTATGAACTTCAGAAGTGCCTATCATCAGGTAGGTATAAGGCCTAGCGATAAACCACATACAGCCTTCGAGGCTAGCGGCAAACTCTATCAATTTCACAGAATATCTTTTGGCGTAACTAATGACGTAGCTAGCTTTAAACGGGCGACAGACAAAATAATATCGAAATAGCATCTTCATGCTTACATGGATAATGCCACTATTCGTGAGAAAAATCGAGCGGAACATGACAGAAATTTCAAATTATTTATGGCGGCTTTTAAAAGCTAGAAGTTGAGGCTTAACCAAACAAATATTGTTTTAAGCGTCAAATTATAAAGCTATGCATAGTCAGTAAAAATAATATGAAACCCGACCCAGAACGTTTGAATCCATTACTCAGCCTCAGTCAGTTAAGTGCCATACGTGATACACGCTTGGGCGATCATGTCTCGAAAGAGACATGACTGACTGGGCAGAAGATTATCCCGCAGTAGGTTGCAATTGCTTTCTGCGGTAGACTGGTTGCCGACCAAGGCTATAGAACCCAATCTGTCCTGCTATTTAACCCATAACTGGAAGGAAGAGACGGATTAATACCTTTCCCAAGGGTATTTGTGCGTAAGTGAATACAATGGATTCAACTGGAATTCGAACTCAGCTCCCCGATTTCTCGTTCCGCACCGATATCCACTGCACTACAACGCACATCCTTAATATATATTGTCATCCGCAGACAGATCTGTTTCGGTGTATCACAGCTCATCAGTACGATTAGACTCCGATTGCTACATAACCCAGGCTCGAAACCCGACCGAATTGGCGTCAGTCGGCGACTCTACCACGGGTACCCTCTCTTCGCTGTGTATTAGGTATTTTCTTACACTATGCTCATTGGATACCGTCGTTTTCAGAAAAAAAATCCACCCTCTAACAAGTGTATCAAAATTCCCGTTATCTCCCGTCGCAGAGAAAGTGTTAAACATGTTAAAGAAAGCACAGCAAAAGCAGCCATCCTATCTATTATATAACGCGCTAAAAATCTTCTGTTTTCTACAGAGCGCCCATAGCTCAGAAGTAGAATCGCCGACTGATGTCAATTCGGTCTGTTTTCAATCCTGGCTAAAAGCAATCGGGTGTCTAACCGTGCTCATGAGTTGTGATACCGCTAAACAGGGCTGTCTGTGAATGACTGTATATATTGATCTTTAAAATTAATTTTTAATTTGACTTTATTCATAATTGCTATAAACGTTATTTTAGTGACTAATAGTGTTTTAACATTATTGTTTTTCTATTTTCTCGAAAGATGGCACAGCAAAAGCAGCCAATACTACACCAGATCATACACTACCTCTAGTAACAAAGACTGATGCCTCAGAAAGTGCCATAGCCCCCTCTGTAGGAACCCTGTCTAAATCCGAAAGTAGGTATTCTACAATATAGAAAGAAGCCAATGAAATTGTCGAATTGCTGAGAAAATGGAGGCATTTTTTATGGGGTGGCACTTTCAACGAATTACAGATAAAAAAAATCAACCGCAATAATTTTTAACGCGAAAACGACCCGAAAAATCAAAAGTGAGAAGATAGCCAAACAGGGGATTGAACTCTCGTGTTACTCGTTCGACGTAAGATACCGTCCGGGTAAAGAAAATGTTGCGTCTTCTCTCGTGTATGTAGCTCGGCTTCTAGCAAAAAAAAAAAAATTAGAGAAATTATGTAAAGACATGTACCACCCAAGTGTTACACGCATGGTCCACAGAACGAAAATCATACATCTTCACTACTCAACAGAGAATATGAAAGAGATTACCAACTCATGTAACTTGCGCGGAATATAAATCCAGGTATCTACCTTCCCAACACCAGCAAGATCATAAAAACCACGCAACCTTGATAAAGAAGCGCATTAGATTTTTAAGGCCCGCTTTCCTCAAAAACTGGCAACAATTACATGTTGACAATAATGGGCGTATGTTCACGATTTTCTTTCGCAATACCTTGCACAGATGTATCCTCTACAACTGTCATCCAAGCACATTGCTCGGTTTTTCTCGTCTTCGGGCTATCTGCGTTTATTAATTCGGGCAGAGAGGCTTTAGTTATGTCCTAACACGTACGGCGATACTTACAAGAGTAGCAGTAAGTAGAACAACAACTTGGAACCTTCAAAGAAATGGCCAGTGTTAGAGGTATATGGAATAATCTGGAAAACCGTTGAATTAGCAGCTGCTGATGAAAGGGTAGCCTCAGACAATTGGGAACAATTACACCCGGAGGCTCTGCACGCTATGAAAACACTGATATGGACAGCCTTTAACTCAACGTCCCATGGACAATTTCTCCCGTTTCTTGGATCTCGAAACCGGGAATGATATTACTAAAGAGACACGCAACTGAATAAAAACGAACCACTGATAGAACAGGTGGGGCTATTTGATGCCGACCCCCAGTATGCACATGTACATCAGCTGGGTGGACGACAAGACACAGTCTCACTAAGTGAGGTCGAATCGGAAACCCCAGGCGTAAGCGAGGACACTTTAACAGATTTTGAAGAAATTGTGACAGAGACATGGTCTTCTTCTGAATATTATAAGGAACTCTTGAGCTCTGATCCCTCAAGTGGCGACGAACGGATTTGTCAGAAGAAAATACACCGACCTACTGATACTTCAGAGAACGAACATTCAGAAACTATGAACATACTGCAAGATTAATTTCAGTTCGATGCAAAAACGAGGAAGAATATCATCATGCTTCTGACAGTCTGTCACAACCTCGCACACAGCAACGGATACCTGCACGATTAAAAAAAATTCTTTCCTCTGTAGGAATAAGGCAGGAAAGAATGTGGTATTATCCATTTTTCCCATCAATGGATCTTTCTTGACTTCATATATTCAGGAGAACTTTGCTTGTATTCAGAGTTCATTAAAACTCTGTCATGACCAACTCACTGGCAGAGAGGAACCCAGACGATGCTCCGCCGAAGAGTAGAGTCTCGTCTGGCTTGAACAAACAAGAGATATTTTTGGCTGAGCTTAAAGGCTTAGATTCCTACTTAAATTGTCTTTTTGCCACATCCACCTCGGGCATCATCCCTAGTGAGGAGGTAGTGAATATCAGTCTATTTTAGCTTACATTTAAACTAATACAAATTCGTACTAATAATTCTATTACAATATCGTAATATTGTAGAGTAGTTAGAAAATGAATAAATAAATAAACAAATAAATAAGCTGAATATGAAGAAGAAGGAGGGGGAGGATGAGAAGAAAGAGAAGGAGGAGAATATGGAGAAGAAGAAGAGGAAGAAGAAAAAAGGGTGTAGATTAGGAGAAGAAAAGAGGTGGAGGATAAGGAGAAGAAAAAAGGAGGAGGAGAAGAAAAAGAAGAAGAGAGGAGGAGAAGGAGGAGAAGGAGGAGAAAAAGAAGAAGAGAGTAGAAGAAGGAGGAGGACAAGGAGAAGAAGGAGGAGGAAGAGAAGAAGAAGAAGAAGAAGAAGAATGTGATAAAATGTAAAAGAAAAGAAAAAGTTTTGATACTAATAGAAAGTGAACTGGTATTAAGAAGAGAATCTAGGATAACGAAAAGAAAAATGTAAAAAAAAAATTAAAAGATGGCGGAAAAAAGCTAGTCTTCGAAAAAAAAGGTACAAAAGTTTGGCAGGCGAACATTAGACATGATTTAGCCGTAAAACTGATGACAAGAGATAACTGACACTAGAAAGAGTAGAGAGAGCAGTATCATCAAAATATAGGGTTACTTAGTTTAGCTTTCATTGTGCGTCCATTTGCAAAAGTACTCTTTTTTTTCTCTTCTTTTTGACTTTTCTCTCTCTTCCATTCTTTTTATCACTTAGCTTTAACTCATGGCAGTGATTGATTAACTCCCGAATAGAAATCACCTTTTCACTTTCCATCATTAGTTTATCTATTTCTATTCGTTCTCGAAAATTACCCCCTCTTTATCAATCGTTATTCACAATTTACCACTTGTCTTACTCGCTCTCTATTAACTACGGTTACCTATCACCGCACTCTCTCCCTGCCAACGAGTGGAAAGGGTGTGGGATGGTTTTCATCTGAGAGACTTTACGGGCAGTTTCCAACTTTGTTTTACCCCAGTTAACGAAAACTGTCAGTTTATTTCAATAGAATTAACAGAAGGATTTTTTTTTCTTTAAGAGACGATTACTTTTGACATGTTTCCGGTTGGTGTCAGCTGAACATTTACAATATTTGTTTATTGGCAAACATTATATCCAAAGAAACGGGCATACCGCTCGATTTACGACGTTGTTAAGTCATTGGTACATCTTTCCAGGATTTGTCTATCATTGGAAGTTGTTAATATAATTGTAAGGAACAATTGATTTTATTTAATGTGGATTCACGAAGCTAGTGTTTCAGTTCGATCAGTCAACGGTGAAATCTCTATAAAATAACAAGCAATTAGTCAACGATTTAGAACTGGTTCGCTTGTATAAACTTGGTTTAAAATTTCTTATGGTTTCCTTTCGAACGAGACGAGGAAGTTTCGTAGATCTTAGAAAGGATTTTCAAAATTTACTCATTTCTTTATTGCTGGTGCAATTAGTCAACTGGAGTGTGTTGTTTACAAGTCTAGACAATAAATCCATAGCTAACAAAATTTACTTCCATATAAAATTACAGAAACACCGTTGACAGTATGTCGGTACATTAATAAGTCCTTAACGTAACGAAATAAAAAGCAAAATCTACTTAATTCTTGTCAAATACATTGGGAGTGATGTGCGTCGTGGTGAAGTGGATATCGGCTCGGATCAAGAAATCTGAGAGCTGAGTTCAAATTTCAGTTGAGTTCGTTGCATTAACTTACGTGCAAATATCCTTGGAAAACATCCGTCACATCCCACCAGCTATGGGCTCAATAACAGGGCAGATTTGGTTCTATAGCATTGGTTGGTAATATCAACCTAATGCGCGAAGATATTTTGCGCAATCAGTCGTGTTTTTTGAGACATGATCGCCCAAGCCTGTAACACGTATGATACTTAACTTATTGACATTGGAAAAGAGTATAGAATTTAATGGGCAAGAAAGTCGTCGATAGATGAATTTAATGTATACGAATCCCTGTCGTCAATTTGCAAACAATCGTAGAGATGGAAAGGGAACTTCTGCATGAGACGGATTACGCAAGCCAGCAACTTTCAGACAATCTCAGAATAATCACAGTAGCTTAATTAATAGTACCTTAACTGAAAACCACACCCAACTCTAGGCGTATTAGATCGGCGATTGCCTAAGACAGTTGGGTACGCGATAAATCATGGTATGCGCCAAATATTTTGTGGAAGAATTTTGGGCGCAAAAACACCTATAACGTTAAAAATACTTCAATTTCTTTTTATTCGTAACACATATTGTCAATCGACAATGAAAAAAATAAGTGTTTAAAGCTAAGATTCTTAAATGACGTGGTCCTATGATCACGTGTATTTCCACACAGCCACATTCACTCATTGTACATATACACACGCGACAATCACGTGATAATCTTGCTTTCCCGTTTCTTTACGGGATGTATATATAGCAGATATGTGGTACACCCAAGGACAGTTGCAGCAGAACCAGAGAACACAAAGGAAGGCAGTTCACAGCTGCCCCCAACAGCAGCATGCTATTGCGGGGCTCGCGCTCTTCAATATCAAGCAATTCTCGCACACACCCGCACTAATTGCAAGACGCAAGTAGATTACTTTTTATTTCTTTAAATAACTCGTATACAATTTACTACAGTTGACACAAGAATCTTAACACGCACAACATGTAAAGACCAACTCACTTTCTCTTACTAATCATTCTTCTAAACTTTACAAAGATGAACTTATTCACGGACTCAGAAATTTTCACCAATCTTCTATCAAAATTATTCCTGACAAAACTTACATATGACACTGATAAATCTTCCAGCGACAAAGAACATTACAACTTACCTCAAAAGCTTTAACACAATCTTATGCAGAAAATGAAAGACATTTTAATCAGACATATTCAACGTCTGTACAAAGTCTGTAATTCATGTTACTTGTTAATACATTGTATATAATTACCAGTAATGCCTTGACCATTTTATTCAATGTTCCATTTGCTAATTTCATGAATGATTTCAACCGTATAAATTAATTGTTAGAATGCAGGAATTTTGTTAGGAAGTTCTTTGGGAAATGGCCTTGTGCCACGTAAAATTCAAACCTAAATTTCTATGCATATGAGGCCCTATCACGTCACGTTCAGCTACGAATTCAAAAGAAAATGTACCCTCCAGCAGGACTGTTTTTAGAGTCCAGGACGGTAGACAAAATAAACACTTCTTAAAAGAAATCGAACGTCTATTCAAATAACGTATGACTTTGAAGCAATAAAACTTTTGTTGAACTGAAAAATAATATACATGAATGGCGGACCTGTACGACATTACCACCACCTGTAAATATGTTGATTATCATTTTTTTTTAGCTTTTTTCAGTGCAATATCATCGCTTTAGACCCTAAACCTTCCGATTATCAAGAAAAATTTTGAAAAAATTAATTATTTAAGATTTGTAAGGGGTGCTCAGTTTCTCATACAACCTGATAGTAAATCTATCTTACATTTTGGAAACACTTGCGTTGGGATAGCGTTGATGTCGCTGAGACCATGTATAGAGAAGGTTACAATTTGAAGATCGACAAACCTATGGAAATTCTTTTAATTATCATAACTTCATATCAATGAAAAATAAGTTATTTTAAACATTAAAAAAAATTTCGACAGAGTTTCTTAAAATAATTCCTGTTGAAAAAAAAAAATGGAATGAAAAATATGACATGTAAAACATTTAAAAAAAAAAGAAAATTTTTGATAGAAAATTTTTAAAATAATTTCTATTCTAAAAAACTTATTAGATTTAGAAAGTTATTCATATATTAAACCAGCAAGACACAGAACGCACACATAAATAAACCTACAAACATTCACACGTGGAAAAATAGACGAGTATATCCACATACACTGGCAAACAGACACATATACAGATTAATATAGACCTCAGAATTAGATACGTTCAAAGAATATTTTTAATCCATTAAAACTAGGGCGCTATATATATAAAATAAATTTCGAAGTTCAAAAGCGTTCTATGATCATTTCTACATGAAATCCCTAAGAGAGATTTCACATATTCTCGGCAACTTTCAAAATTCAAATTATCTAGATATTGCTCTTAATTTAAACGATGGGTCCCACCAGCCTTTTCTCAAAGAAAATAGTTTACCCCCTCCCCCGAAAAAAAAACTCTTCACCTGGATCATTTTTTAATATTAAAATATTAATATTAATTAGGATCGGGTCTTTGGGATTTACCTTCCTGCTTTTCCTTTTGGATTAAAGATTATATATATATATATATATATAGAGAGAGAGAGAGAAAGAAAGAAAGAAAGACAGAAAATGAGAAAGATTAACAAGCTGAAGTATTTTTTTTTTTAATCATATCACCCCGAGCAAGGCGGTAATGCCACTGATGTGCAGGGGGCTACGTAAGAGTGAAAAGATTTGGAAATGAGAAAGCCGGAAACCACATCCTAAACAGGGAACAAGGGATGAGCCTCTACACCTGTTCAATAGACGTGGGTGGAATGTCTTCTCTTCAAATATTCAGTGCTCAAAACTGAATTATAACGAGACCTTGGCACTATAATCGTAAATAGCTAAATATACCAAGCCGTGTCAAAAATAATTACCGTTTTTGTTTATGAACGTTATTCTTCAAAATATGAAGGATGACTGCAAGTTATTTAGTTATACATCGACTCTTATTCTCCATGAATTTCAGACACTTAACGAGCTGTTCTTCGAGACTTTTATAGTAAAATTCCACAGGTCTTGACGTGTTTTCATTATAAATAGCTTTCGACGTACGAAAGCATTTTTCTGCGATCAACAAAGGTAATAATCGGTTGGTGCGTGCTTAGGTGAAAATGACGTTGCGTAGTGCAGACCAACCGTGTTCTAAGATATTTTCCTACGCTATTCTTGCATTATCATGGATTTCAACAACGTTTTTACTTTAACCAACTGTGTATGCTACCATTTCCTTATAAAAACTAAAGTATGTTAGTGCACTCCAAATTTATTCTTAACCTTCTAGGGCCATTCGTATCATATTTGATACAGTATTTCCCTATAAGGAAACATTTGGTATTTCCCTATAAGGAAACATTTGGTATTCATTGACTGAGCAGTCAGTACTGCTTTCATTTGAAATTTATAAAATATTTCTCTTAAAAAATTTTTCAGGAAAATATTTCTTTCAAGGCTTGTTTTCATACTGTATCAAATATGATACGAATGGCCCTAGAGGGTTAATAATATAATATGATTAAGGCTTCTACTTGTCATAAAGTGGGGGATCAGTTCTATATTGTTATGAAGTAATAAACAGATCCCCCACTAATATGATACGAATGGCCCTAGAGGGTTAATAATATAATATGATTAAGGCTTCTACTTGTCATAAAGTGGGGGATCAGTTCTATATTGTTATGAAGTAATAAACAGATCCCCCATTAATATGATACGAATGGCCCTAGAGGGTTAAGTATCGCCGATGATTGGCAATTACGATGATACATTCTTCATTAAAAGTGGTTCCACAAAACATAAATTACTTATGACAGAATCAAATTTATCATAAGAAAATGTAACTCACCGACATCGGTCATGTACAGCAACTGCGTAATAGTAGCAGAAACTAAAAAAAAAAGATTTCTTTTCTTCTTGTAAAATGTCAAATGAAGGAACAACATGAAATGTTCGAAAATGTATTCGGGTGTGAAAAATGTTCTGTGACATTGTTTATACAAAACATACAAATAACTGATCATATATGCAATATTCTAGTCTTCCACTGATCTGTTATAAACAGTTATTGTTACTACAAAAGACAGGTAGAACGCTCTTAACTATACGATTTTTTTGTTTTTCTTTGCGCTGAAATCTTTCCTTGTGTTTAAAGAGTATGCAAAGCAAATCTGAGGATTTGACTACGTATGACAATCTTTTCTTAGTCATGCATATATATATATATATATATATATATATATACGAGAAAAAATCGCAAGATCGCCAAGACCTACCGCGGTTTCGCACAACGGCTCGTCAGGGGCCCTGACGAGCCGTTGTGCGAAACCGCGGTAGGTCTTGGCGATCTTGCGATTTTTTCTCGTGTGTTTGCTCTACGTAATTGCCTCTTAGTTAATCCTTTTTGGTTAGTTTAATATCGAGCACTTTTCTTTCTTTGTGGTTTGTTCCGTTTGAGGGTTTTTTTTCTTTGCTGTGAAGTGCTGTATGTATTGTCGGTGCTCCGCAGTTTTCTTTTTTTTCCCCCTCGTTGTCCAAAGCTTTATAGCCGAGGGCGATAACGGAGTTAGATTCTGCCGGTTATTCGTGGTTCTTAAAAATTACTTGTGTAACATTTTAAGATTTGAATACGTACAGAGTCAATTTTTTTATTATTATTATATATATATATATATATATATATATAGAGAGAGAGAGAGAGAGAGATAATGCAGTGTAGATATAGAAGAATCTAAAGGAGTATCCTGTACATACAGTTGAAGGATAACTCTATAATGAGCTTTAAATATATATGTATATACATACATATAGAGCAAATATAAGAAAAATTAAGACAGACACGTTATTTCATGGTAAATCGGAAGTTTGGGCCTATTTCAGGCGAATCATCATCAGCTTCCGTCTTTATTGTACAAAATATTTTACACGAAAATCTTTTGTACAATAAAGACGGAAGCAGATGATGGTTCATCTGAAATAGACCTAAACATCCGATTTACCATGAAATAACGTATCTGCTTTAATTTTTCTTATATATATATATAAGGGATTAAATAAAGAAAGACGAGATTGAGTAGAGAAAGACATGAGAGATATAGAAAGAGAGAAAGAGAATGTGAAAAGAGTTACAAGAAGAAGTGGAAAGAAGTTAGTGAGAGAAAAAGAAAATATTATCAACCACATTTCTTGATGGACGCGTCAGGTAATAAAGCAGAAAGAGCAAAAGAAAGAGAAACATATAGGAATAGAAGGAGGAGGAGGAGATAAAAAGCAGAGAAGAACATAGAAGGAGAGGAACAACAATAAAGAGATGAGGGAGAAGGAACGACAACAAAGACAAGGAGGGAGAAAGAACAACAGTGAAGAGAAGCGGGAGGAGAAGAAACAACAACAAGAACACAGGAAGCTTGAAAGAACTGAATGACGCCAAAAGGAAAGGACGAAAGAAAGAATGTCTCTCAATGTTAAAGACAAACAAGGACTAAACGACAGCACAAAGAATAAAAACTTATGAAACGAAAAATGTTTTTTTTTTTTTAATCGTATCACCCCGAGCAAGGCAGTAACGCCACTGATGTGCAGGGGGCTACGTAATAGTGAGAAGATTGGTAAAGAGAAAGCCGGAAACCACATCCTAAACAGGGAACACGGGATGAGCCTCTTTACCTGTTCAATAGACGTGGGTGGAGTGTGAACCGGGCGATAGATAGATCTATCTACTCCAATTGAAAAAAAAGTGAGAAGATTGGTAAAGAGAAAGCCGGAAACCATATTCTAAACAGGGAACAAGGGATGAACCTCTTAACCTGTTCAATACACGTGGGTGGAGTGTGAACCGGGCGATAGATAGATCTATCTACTCCAATATAGAATACAAAGCTGGAAGGATGGGTCCCATAAGTTGGAAGCAATCCAAGTATCCCTGAAGATATTGACTCTGTACCCGTGTCTCGTAGAGTCAGAATATAACCGCGGTATCAGGCTAACCAACGGATGAAAGAAAAAAATTGGTGCTGAGTTTGTTTTTTTCAACGTTATTCTTTTTATTATTGCTAGACGCGTTAAAAACACTTCTATGGTATTAAGATAAGCTCATATTAAAAAAATAAAATATATTCTTCTCCGACATCTTGCTCTTTATATATATATATATATATATATATATATATATATATATATAATTCATCTGTCTAAATGATATTTTTAATAGATGCTCATATTTTTTTTAATCATTAAACAGTGAAATACTGTTTATTTAAATCTAAATATTCTAGAAAATATGCGTATAACGGCAGGATTTGAACCTGCGTTCCCTAGGTGAAGCCGTCATTTTGTCTGATGTACCTTGACCGCTCGGCCACGTAGGAACTCCTAATCCAACAAATTCCGAATTTCTCCCGATTCTCGATACATATAGTAGTAGCAGAATATCCCGGCGTTGCTCGGGTGGAGTGAAAGCTTTAAAACTAATCCATGGTCCTGGAGCTCAGACGCTTTGGACGTTGGCACGAAAGACTAAAAAGCAATAGTTGTTTCCAGTTAAAGCGAAACCGGAGACTGAAAGAAACATGATTGGATGTAAGTCAAATTTTGATTTCCTGGTATCGATATCAAATAAGTTCTTTTCGTCGTAAACTGAATTTTATAGGCTAATAAATCCTCTGAGTAATTGGTATCGTGGCTGAGACTAAGAACTACAATTATACCTACTTAGAGCCAAACACGAAGCAAAAACTAAAATAAACGGGCTGAAAAATACAGACATACAGGCAGATAAACAGACACACAAACAAACGTCTTGCCTTATATATATATATATTATCGATTTTTTGCACTATTGCAAGAACTGCAACCTTGAAACTTTTGAATATCGTTTCTTATGTCTTTGTCTATGAGTGTATCAAATTTGATTAAAATCGGACCATTTTTTTCTATAACCCGATTTTTTTGATTATCGATTTTCGATATTTATCGGTGGTACCTCGAGACAAAACCTAGCTAAGAACACTCGCAGACGCTTATAGTACAACTGTGTAAATTTTCAAGAAAATCGGTTCAGCCGTTTCGGAGTCTATAGGTAACGGATACACACACACACACACACACACACAGAAGTTCTATTTATAAATAAGTTTATATATATATATATATATGTGTGTGTGTGTGTGTATGTATTAGAAGTAGTAAAAAATGAATTAACAGTCCATTGCTTTTTCAAGAGTGCTAGATACTTGGTAGAGCAATATTTCTAGTAATATTTTTATAAGTGTATATAATAAAAACATAGTTGGCTGCAACACAAGAGCCATTATTTTGGAACTAGTTTATTAGCACATTGTCAGGCAGTGGACTGTTTTATTATATATAATATTATACTAAACTATCTAAAATTATTTATATCGAAATTATAAATATCGAAATTCGATAATCGAAAAAATCGGGTTATAAAATTAGTGGTCCGATTTTAATCAAATTTGATAAACTCATAGACAAAGACATAAGAAACGATATTCAGAAGTTTCAAGGCTGCAGTTCTTACAATAGTGCAGAAAATCGATAATATATATATATATAAGGCAAGATGTTT
This sequence comes from Ascarosepion bandense, assembly GCA_037127315.1. Lineage (NCBI taxonomy): Eukaryota > Metazoa > Mollusca > Cephalopoda > Sepiida > Sepiidae > Ascarosepion > Ascarosepion bandense. The sequence continues at coordinate 1,007,593 of JBBBDQ010000413.1, forward strand.
GTGTGTGTGTCTGTTTATCTGTCTGTATGTCCTTTATACAAATCCACAATTTTTATCCAATTCTCACCAAACTTCACACAAATATTCTTTAGTGTGAACTCCAAGACCATGGGTTAGTTTTAAAGCTTTCATTCCACCCGAGCAATACCGGGCTATACTGCTAGTATGTATATGTATATTGATTGTTTAATTACTTAGTTTTTGCTCATAATAAATTGACCAGTGCACATTTGTATTAAAAAGTGTTCAATACAATTATATTATTGAACTTTTGAATATTTTCCATTTGAGAACGTGTTATTCCGCGACCTAGGTTTCTATCATAAGTGGTGTGTTCAACCTATTTTTGATAACTGATTCTACCGTTAACCGTTTTTTTTTTTAAGACTGTAATGGTGCTTTTTTTTTTAACGCTCACGTGACAGGGAATTTTTGAACGCACAATTTTTTAAATTACAAGTAATTATAACGTTTTCATCCAGGGTTGTATGAACCTAAGAGGTATTGTTTTAGTATGATTACTAATGAATATGAATAGCATAATCTCTAACTTTTCTTCCTGGCAGAGTCTACATATTTTGCAACCGTTGTAAGGCTTGGCTGTTTTTACTAGACTTTTTTTTTAAAATCAAATCACCCCGAGCAAGGCGGGAACGCCACTGATGTGCAGGGGGCTAGATAAAAGTAAAAGGATTAGAGGAGAATGAGGAGAAGAACGAATCAATTAGAAAGGAGCAAGTGAAGGATGGGAATACAGGTGTGATGACAGTTGCGAAGGTGAGAGAAAGGAAAGGATCTACAGGACAGTGTGGAAAGAAGAAGGTTCAAGTAGTTAAGAGATGAAAATTGACCTTGCATTTAAATTCCTGGAGGTTGTAGCCGTCAGGAAAGCAAGAATAAGGAAGCGAGTTCTTCAGGCGGGAAGTGAGGAAAAAGAAGCTGCAAGAGTAGAATGATATAGTAAAAAGTTTTACTATATTTATATATAGTAATATATAGTATATATAGTAGTTTTTACCGTATATATATATATATATATATATATATATATATATAATATATATATATATATATAATATATATATAGTAGTTTTTACTATACTTATATATAGTAAAAAGTATAGTAAAAACAGACAAGCGTTACAACGGGGGAAAAATATGTAGACTGTACCAGGAAGGAAAGTTAGAGATTAGGCTATTCCCAAACAAAAAAGAACTATTGAATAAAAGAATATATATAAACATTCGTAGGTGCATGTGTGAGAAGATTTAAAATGAAGAATAGATCCTAAGGATAGTAAAATTTAATAACACCGTTTTCCTTCATCCTCTGGGCATCAGAGAACAGATGTGTAAGTCCCGGTTTAAAAAGGGAAGTTGAAAAACATCTTCCGGTTCACTATTTCCGGCATTGGCGTGATTTACTCACCGACCCTGCGTGAAAAAGCCTACCCAAACCGTTTGTTGGCAGTAAATAAATTTCTTGCAGAAAGTAGATGTTGCAACTAATTGTTAATGACAATAGCAAATGGCAGGAGTCTATCGCGGATCCGACCTCAGCATTTGGGCCAACTGCACTGCAAATCAGCAGCTCTATAACGATTGCCTCCAATACACACGTGTAATTACTTAGATAAATAAATATATATGAGCTACAATATGTTATATCTTCAGTGTTACTGCTGCAAAACTAGGGAACATCTCTAAATCTTCTACACATCTATCTATCTATCTATTTATCTATCTATCTATCTATCTATCTATCTCATTCGGTTCATATTAATGTTTTTCTGTCTGTCTATCTATCTCATTCGGTTCATATTAATGTTTTTCTGTCTGTCTGTCTATCTATCTATCTCATTCAGTTCATATTAATGTTTTTCTGTCTGTCTGTCTATCTATCTATCTCATTCGGTTCATATTAATGTTTTTCTGTCTGTCTGTCTATCTATCTATCTCATTCAGGTTCATATTAAGTTTTTCTGTCTGTTTTTCTGTCTATCTATCTATCTCATTCGGTTCATATTAATGTTTTTCTATCTATCTATCTATCTATTCTTAATCTATCTATCTATCTATCTATCTATCTATCTATCTATCTATCTATCTATCTAGCTAGCTAACTGTCTATTTGTTATATCTATCTATATATATTTACAGGGTGCGATGGATGAATTGTCGCCAGCTCATATTTTTAATTTTGCGCATGCGCGTTGGTTGATTTTTATTTTTTTAGACTGCACAGTATAATAGGGTCAGTTGGGTACCGTCTATGAGAAAAAGAGCATTATGACGTATTTCCCACCACCAGAAATTTGGAAATGGTATGATGTACTGCTTGGCATTACGACCGGTAATTATAATACGAACATTTCAGAAAGTTTGAATCGCAATCTGAGGACAGTGCTGAGAATTGGGAAGGAATTGGAAGAGTCTAATTGTGATTACGAATGTGCTACAGCCCGGAAAGCATAATATGATCGTTCTTGCACAAAAAAAAACAAAAAACTCCCGAATGTATTCGTAAGGGCCTCAGACTCTGCACAGATGATTTCATCATGTGCCTTGAGAAGGTAGTGCTGCCTTGGATCAGGACAATGGCTTCTGGAAGAGTCTGTGTGTGGTAACAGGACTCTGCACCAGGCACACAAGCAAAAGAACTTAGTCATGGCTGCCAGACAATCCCCTCATTCATCTGGTTACCTAACTCCCTATACTTCAACCCCCTTGATTATTACCTGTAGGTCACAAATGAGCGAGAAGAAGAAATGAAGACAAAGATTTTGGTAGCATTTACCAACATAAACGGAGCGAACTTCCAAAAGAGATGCAAGAGATTCCGAAGTCGTCTAGAGGCCGTGGTTGAAGTAAATGGCGATTTTCTTTAGTGTTTAGTATTTTAAGATATTTTATGTAACTTTAGTAAATACATCTTTTAAAATGTGATGTCAGTATAATTTCCATTTTGACGTAATCTAAACGACAACTCATCCATCTCCCCTATATATATATATATATATATATATATATATCGTACGCATGCACGCGCGTGCACACACACACACACTATCATACATACATATATCTATATCACGACTTCTACTCCGATTAACTTAGTTCACTGGTGCCCCTATGTATGAATTTACTCGAGCCACTAGATTAGCAATTAGGTCCCACGCTTTTACTATGAAACCAATAAAATATAAACATAACTTCTACTCTAGTAGCTTCTTTTCTAGCACTTCCGGCCTGTGGAATTCCCTTGCGTTTACTTGCTTCCCCGACCGCTACAATCTCCAAGAATTTAAATGTAAAGTCAATACATAAGAGTAAAAAGATTAAGTAGAAGAGGGTGAAGAGAAAGACGAACCAGTTAGAAAGGAGCAAGAGAAGGATGGGAATACAGGTAGAGGGAAAGGAAAGTTATATACAGGGTGGTGAAGAAAGAACTAGAGTCAAGTATTTAAGAGATGGGAATTGACATCGCATTTAAATTCCTGGACGTTGTAGCCGTCAGGAAAGCAAGGATATGGAAGCGAGTTCCACACACGGGAAGTGCGAGAAAAGAAGCTGAAGGAGTAGAATTGTCGTCTGCATTTGGTTAATCTAACTCTGAATGGGTGGGATCCAGTTACCAATCTGGTTGCACGAGTAAACACCTGTTGCAGAGGCACCAATGACTTACGTTCGTTGGAGAAGAAGCCATGAAAGTATTTATAGAACTGACAAAGGGAGGCCATATCTCATCGATAGAGAAGTGGCTGTAGTCGAGCCGCCAAGTCGGTACCTATTCTTGTTGTTATTATGTTTGTTGTATTTCAGGTCAGGGCATTTATAGCCGCTGTTTTTAAGGGCAGTGTCATAGAATTTACTATGTTTGTAAAAAATATCTTCATTAGAAGAATTGTTACGAATTCTGTTTTCCATAAAGAAGGGTATATGCTTGATCATTGATCGAGAGTAAGTAGATTTAAGGTGGATGTATATAGGATTAGCGATAATTTTTAAGTAGGGAGAGAGTTATCGCCTAGATCAAGTGTTACATCTAGGAAGTAACCTAAAAATTAAGACTTTTTAGTTTCATGTATTCATTTTCTAATTATATTGGCTTTAATATTAGTGGAATTTTTTTACCACCATAAAATCATCAGCCCTGTACAACCCTATATCCTATATCGTTATACCCTGTCTGGTTGTACAGAATAAATAGAACAAGATTTGAGGACTCAGTGGAATCTAGAGAACCCATTTTGATGTCAAATAGGGCAATGCATTTTTTTCACTGTTGATTGTTGTGGATGAGCACGGATCGTTTTACACTCATGATTATTATACGTCCCTCGTTAGATAGATTGGAAAACTTCTAATGCCAAAGTGAATAGGTCTTTGGAAGTAGAAGGGTAATAATCAACGATGTCAAACTAGATAAACGAACAATTCGATTTATTATTGATTCGGTTAAACCAGTAGATCACATCATTGGTGTTAATCCATTGAGTTAATCCAAGGCGTGTTTTAATTTGGAAGTTGATTCTGTCGAGAATGGTTTCGCTGATTTCAGGTCGTGTGGGGTTGATAATCCCGGTGGGGTAGTTAATCCCGCAATCCTGTTTATGATCCTTAATGGTGATGTAGGACTCCACGTTTCAGAATTTTCTAACTTTATTGCTGATTTTTAATATATCTGTATGCTGAGGATACCATGGACAGAGCACGTGTGCAACGATGAGGTGTTGGAAAGGATGCAAACGAGAAGAAAACTGATAATAAATATCAAGAAGAGACAAAGGAGGTTCCTGGGACACGTAATGAGGAAGGAGGGCCCAGAGAACTTGATACTTACAGGTGGTATAAATGAAAGAAGAGAAAATGGAAACCACCTGAGACGTACTTGTTAGGTCTGAACAAATGGTTGACGGAGCGGGGCTTGGAAGAGATACTAAGAGAAAATTATTGAGAGCGAGAAGAGACAGAGCCAAGTGGAGGTCCATGATCGCCTACGTCCTGAAGGGACACGGCACATGAAGAAGAATGTATTAACTTGTTACATTTATGTCTTCAACTAAATTACTAATGTTGTTATCTACTTTTTATAATTTGTATCATGTTTTTTTTTTAATTATGAAATGTAGTTACTAGGTGTACCATGACTATATATATATATATATATATATATATATATATATATATAATCTCCGAGTGAGTATAGAATGAGGAGAGAAAAAAAGAAAAAATTTTTTCCGTCCAAAACATTAATTTAAAACAGTGCTCGATATATGGAGTATAGAGCAGTGAATATTTATTACAAATTATGTTTTAGAACATGTACATAATTTCTTCTATATATGTCCTCTTCCCTACAATCATATGGTTGTTTCAGTGTTTGGATTTAAACACCTCGGTTTCCCCCGAAGAGGTGTTTAAATCCAAACACTGAAACAAGCATATGATTGTAGGGAAGAGGACATATATAGAAGAAATTATGTACATGTTCTAAAACATAATTTATAACAAATTTATATATATATATATATATATATATATATATATATATATATATATATATATGATAAAGCTATTATATAATAAACGAGAGAAAAATATTTATTATACATTATTAGCATATTTTTGATACACGTGTTTCTGGTCTCGCGACCTTCATCAGGCAAAAAGTTGTTATTTCCACACATTATTAAAAAAATTAATTAATTCCCTTCAAACCGAGAACACTAACCATGGGTATATACTCAGTCAGTTAAGCGCCATACGTGATACATGCTTTGGGTGATCATGTCTCGAAAGAGACATGACGACTGGGCAGAAGATTATCCCGCGGTAGATTGCCATTATTTTCTTCGGTAGACTGGTTGCCAAGCAAGGCTAGAGAACCTAATCTGTCCTGCTATTTAACCCATAACTAGAGGAAAGAGGCGGATTAATACATTAATATTTGCGTGTAAGTGAATGATAGAAATTCAACTGGAATTCGAACTCGGCTCCCCGATTTCTTATACACAGCGCAAATGACGCCATTTTAATTACAATTTAATTACAATTTTCAGTACCTGATTTTCTGACCTAAATAATATTTTTTTTTGTTCCTATTAATGTTAACTTAAAGTACAAAGTTTGAGGTGCGTACATGTAAAATATTTCACAAAAAGATTTATATTTGATATTTTTTTGATATTTTCAAAATCGGTGTGATATATCCATGGTTAGCAGTTGTGAGAAATATATTCACATAGCTTAGCGCTTAAGCAGTGAAAGGAAATTATCAAACATAACAAGACATACCTGGTATAGAAAAAACAATTTATTTGTCTTGCAAAAATATGCTGAATTTTGCTGCTACAGTGTAGCTTGGTATAGTCTCTTTTCTCTGCTTAGCTTGGTATAGTATCCTCCGTCTAGGAGTGGGATGAAAAAGACACAAGGAACTGCGATCCGCGACGTACAGGAACTTTCTTCTGGGTCAGCTTCTTTCACAGTTTCTTATCTTGGTATAAGATGATAGTGCTTAGAGAATTTTTCTCTAGGAAGGCAAGGCTTTGCCCATAGGGTATCCTTTTTAAGGTAAGAAGGGTAACAAGAGATTTTCTCTGTTACAAAGTTGTGGCATTAGCCTAAAAGATTACAAAGAATTGGTAAGATGGTCTCGATATAGCGAGACAAGTGGGCGCCAATTTAGGCCCTGCTGCAACAAAATCCGGAGCGGCACAAATACGTCCGATACTGTTCGTGCTAGCTGAAAAAAGGAGAGAACAAAACCATCAGAAAAAAAACATCAAACCTCTGGTAAAGCCCGCCTAAAGTTCAAAACGAGGTTCGGGTTAAATCAGCCAATCAGGAGACCCGTTACATCTGTAAATTTCCGACACACTGCCAACGGAGAACGAAAAAAGTAATGGTTATCCATTACTTTTTTTTTTTCATAGAATAAGATCAAGGGGAACTGAATGTGCTTCTGTCTGCCTTTAATTCCAGGGGAAATAAATGTTTTAAGGAATGAACCTGTTCGCAACCGTTCCTCAACACACAGGCCGAGCGAACTTTTCCATCGTTCCCGGTAATGAGTCTAAGCACCTTACCTAGACTCCAAAAAGGTCTAGTCTTATTAGGAGATTTGATTAATACAATTTCTCCAACTGACACCTTTAGAGGGCAATCTCCCTTCAAATTCGTATCCCTCTCTCTCAGAGACAACAGATAATCATTGTGCCACATCTTCCTAAATTTTTCGACATATTTATGTCTTAACTCCAAAGATTGCACCAGCTTTATTCTACTAGGGGGATCGGGGCACAGATCTTCCGATCCATAGTTACTAATTAACAAACGTGGATTGTAGCCAGTTTGTAGAAAGTGATTGGGGGTTAAAATATCTAGGCCCCCTTCTGAAGCGGTAAAATAAGTCAGCGGTCGATCGTTGATCGCTTTCTGCACGTCAGAAATTATCGTTAAAAATTCAAAATACTGAATTTTCCTCCTACCTATTAATTTTTTCAAGCATTGCTTCATGGTTTTGATCATTCTCTCCCATGCGCCCCCATACCAGGCGGAATAAAGGGGAATGGTGTGATGACTAATGGAAGCGGACCTAAAATGTTCCCTGAATTCGTCGGAAACGAAAATTTCAGACAACATAATGCCGGATGCTAGAAAGGTTTTAGCATTATCCGAATAGACATGAGAGGGAACGCCAAAAAGATTGGTAAATCTGACGAAGGCTAACAGGAAGGATCTGGAGCTCATGTCAGGCAACAGCTCCAGATGCACTGCGCGAAGACTCATGCAGGTAAATAGCAGGATGTACATCTTTATTTCATCATCCTTGTACTTTACCAAGAAATGGCCGGTAAAATCTATACCCACTTGTTGAAAGGGGTGAACAAAATTTGCCCGATGGGTGGGTAGTTGAGAGCCCGAGGGAGCTTTATACGGTAAAGAATTAATTTTCTTACAAGTAATACAGCTACGAAGTGTTTTCTTTACCGATTGTCTTCCCTGGGGAATCCAAAATCCGGATAATCTCAACTTGGAAAGAGTTGAATTGGTTCCCATGTGGCAACAATTCAAATGCGCCTCTTTGATAACCAATTCAGTTAAGGGGTGATGTTTACCCAAAAGTATAGGGAATTTGACTCCGCACAGTTGGAGTTACAGGACTGAAGATCGAATCCTGCGTCCTTCAACCTGTTACGTACAGTACTATACACAGAAAGGAGAGACCTAACAAGTACTAAATGCCATACTAACAAGCACTAAATGTCACCATAACAAGCACTAAATGCTATATTAACAAGCACTAAATGTTATATTAACAAGCACTAAATGTTATATTAACAAGCACTAAATGTTATATTAACAAGCACTAAATGTTATATTAACAAGTACTAAATGTTATATTAACAAGTACTAAATGTTATATTAACAAGTACTAAATGTCATATTAACAAGTACTAAATGTCATATTAACAAGCACTAAATGTCATATTAACAAGTACTAAATGTTATATTAACAAGTACTAAATGTTATATTAACAAGTACTAAATGTTACACTAACAAGCACTAAATGTCACCATAACAAGCACCAAATGTTATATTAACAAGCACTAAATGTTATATTAACAAGCACTAAATGTTATATTAACAAGCACTAAATGTTATATTAACAAGTACTAAATGTTACACTAACAAGCACTAAATGTTATATCTTCCCAAGTCGGCTGTGCAGAATTCGAACCTTCTGAGAAATGTCCGAAATTCAAATTTATCCGCTGAAGGAGACCCACTGAAGTCAGGACACTCCAATTGTAATTTTAAAGGTTGAAGAGAGACAGGTTTTAAATTTTGCCGCTCTCCCGCCATATGCCGCCCTCAAGCATACCAGGATAACATGCGAAGAGAGAGAGAAAATAAGGAAATATCAAGGCTTATCCAGTCAAACTAACCCCCTCTCCGACAAATTTTGAAAAAAAAATTTTTTTTTTTTAGGTAGCAGACAAGAAGCACCAAAAAAAAAAAAATCACACAAATAACAATTCTGGAAGGGAAAAATTTACAATAAAATATGTAACGCACATATTTTTGCAATAAAAGCTATGTGAGAAATATATTCACATAGCTTAGCGCTTAAGCAGTGAAAGGAAATTATCAAACATAACAAGACATACCTGGTATAGAAAAAACAATTTATTTGTCTTGCAAAAATATGCTGAATTTTGCTGCTACAGTGTAGCTTGGTATAGTCTCTTTTCTCTGCTTAGCTTGGTATAGTATCCTCCGTCTAGGAGTGGGATGAAAAAGACACAAGGAACTGCGATCCGCGACGTACAGGAACTTTCTTCTGGGTCAGCTTCTTTCACAGTTTCTTATCTTGGTATAAGATGATAGTGCTTAGAGAATTTTTCTCTAGGAAGGCAAGGCTTTGCCCATAGAGTATCCTTTTTAAGGTAAGAAGGGTAACAAGAGATTTTCTCTGTTACAAAGTTGTGGCATTAGCCTAAAAGATTACAAAGAATTGGTAAGATGGTCTCGATATAGCGAGACAAGTGGGCGCCAATTTAGGCCCTGCTGCAACAAAATCCGGAGCGGCACAAATACGTCCGATACTGTTCGTGCTAGCTGAAAAAAGGAGAGAACAAAACCATCAGAAAAAAAACATCAAACCTCTGGTAAAGCCCGCCTAAAGTTCAAAACGAGGTTCGGGTTAAATCAGCCAATCAGGAGACCCGTTACATCTGTAAATTTCCGACACAGTACTGTAACTTTAATTGATGGTTAGTATTCTAGGGTTTTAATAATATGTAGCAATAACCACTTTTTACCTGACGAAGGTCGCAAGACCAGACACACGTGTAGCAAAAATATGAAAAATAAATATATATATTTATAAAAAAATACACTTTATAATCAATAACGTGTGTGGTTTCTCTTTTTTATTTAAAATAGACACTTTTCTCCAGTTAGAACAACCACATTATTTCTATCATATATATATATATAATGCATGTTTCATTAAATAATATAGACAAGTTTTGTCTATATATTTTGTTTAGGTTAGGTTTCAACTATTTTATGTCTCTCTCCAACGGATTAAATACTATTTATGTTTGACATACCCCAAACTTGCTTTTACGACGCTTCACACTACACTTGAACGATAATTCTGACATTTCTAGGCGTTTAAAACAATGACATGCCTAACCACATACACAATTCCGGAAAATCCTCGTCGAAAACACATTTATACTTAAATATGAAAACAATAAACAAAAACTAAAAAGTCTCGAAGCTATATACATAAAACAGTTGAAACCTAACCTAAACTAAAAAAAAAATAAAAAAATGGTTTATTCCAATAGCTTCCCATAGTTAATATTACTCGTTTTTACTCTCGCACGGTCATATGTGACGTCATGAGCTGTGGTACGATTTTCCCCTCCAGCGTCCTGTACGCACATGTTTGAAAATCTTCCATCTAAACAAAACCAGACTATCATTATTGTTCGTCCGTGAACTGTTTAATATATTGTAATATAATTGTCATCATTGATAATGGCTTATGTAAGCCGGAAGCTCAGATAGGATTAAAAAATATGTATCAGTATTGTGATTTTCTTTTTTTCTTTCAATGATAATATCATCAAGCCTATCAGACGATATGAAAAGAATTTACATAAAATAAATAGAAAAATCTTGTCTATATTGTTTAATGAAACATACATCAATGAACAAATGCTGCCTAAACACACACACACAATATATATATATAAATATATATATATATATATATATATATATATATGTATATTTGTGTGTGTGTGTGTGTGTGTGTGCTTCTACGTATGCAGAAAAAAATTACTTAAAAGCTCTTGGTTTCTCGTAAGTAGAAAAATGCGGATGATTGCTCATTTGATAAGAGTTTTAAAAATGGGGCACAGACAAAGTTTTCAATATCTTGTCATATCTGTTAAGAGTAACAGAAAGAGAGACAAACAGACAGTCGGACAGACAAAAAGAGGCCAAGAAATATTCGAGATCGAGTCTGAAGACATGATGTTCTTATTGCTATTTATATTTAAGGATTCCTTGCGTTATGACTGATTTTAGTGATGAGGGAACGTAATCATTCAGCTTTAACTGAAAGATTTCTTGAGAAACAAGCCAAATAAACGCCGAGTACACGCACTCATATCTACAAACAACCAAATACACACGCTCACATGCACACACAACCGAGGACACACACTCATATGCATACACAACCGAGTACACACGCTTACATGCATACACAACCGAGTACACGCACTCACACTCACACACAGCCAGGTACACGTACTCATGTCCACACACAGCTGAGTACACGCACTCACATCTTCACATAGCCGAGTGCGCGCACTCACATACATACATAACCGAATACAGGCACTCACACACACATAACTGATTACAAGCACTCTCACACACATACAGCCGAGTATACGCACTTTCACACACATACAGCTGAGTACACGCACTCTCACACACATACAGCCGAATACACGCACTTACATGCACACAAAACCGAATACACACGCTCACATGCACACACACAACAGAATACCCGCACTCACATTCACACACAACCGAGTACACACGCCCACATGTACACAGAACCGAGTACACGCACTCACATCTACACACAACTGAGTACACACGCTCACATGAGCACACAGCCGAAGACACACACTCACATGTACACACAACCGAGTACACACGCCCACATGTACATAGAACAGAGTACACGCACTCACATCACACACAACCGAATAAACACGCTAACATCCATACACAACCGAGTAAACACATTTACATGCGCACAAAATCGAGTACTCGCACTCACATGCACACACACCCGAGTACACGCACTCATATCCACAAACAGCTGAGTACACGCACTCACATCGGCGTATAGCTGAGTGCCGCACTTACATATGCACACAACCGAATACACGCACTCTCTCACACACATAACCGTTTACAAGCACTCTCACGCACGTACAACCGAGTACACGCACTCAAACACACATACAGCCGAATACACGCACTCACACCTACACACAGCTGAGTACACGTGCTTACATACACACACAGCTGAGTATACTTACTCACATGCACACTCAGACCACCAGAAGCGAAGTACCGATTACGTCACTCTTAAATAAAATATCTTGAAACGTCACTCTTAAATAAAATATCTTGAAATATTTGCAGGCGTTTCCCATATTCATTATTCGCTTCTTTGAGTTTAACAAAATCTTTACTTTACTTTTTTAAAGACTATATTCCGCTCAGAGTCTACGGCTATATCGTGTTGAAGGCACCGGTTCCCGTCCGATCACCGAAGCTAAGCAACATTGAGCCTCATCAGTACTTAAATGGGTGACCATTTAGGAATACCAGGTGCTGTAAACGTAAGGACCAAGAATGGTCCACCGGTCCTCCAGGCTTGGTTGGGCGCAGGGCTAACAACCCTGCCCCGTAAACAACCCTGCCCCTTAAAAAACAGTTTGTTACAGAAACAGCAACAAAAAACGTTTCTGGGTGTGATGGATAAATGATGATGATGATGATTCCTTTCAGAACGCAAGCGATGCTAGTTTGCAACAGATCTTCTTTTAATTAATTGGAGTAGATAGACTAAACTATCTCCCGGTTCACACTCTACCCACGTCTATTGAACAGGTGAAGAGGCTCATCCCACGTTCCCTCTTTAGGATGTGGTTTCCGGCTTTGTCTTTTCCAATCTTTTCTTTTTTTTTCAATTGGAGTAGATAGACACAACTATCGCCCGGTTCACACTCCATCCACGTCTATTGGACAGGTGTAGAGGCTCATCCCTTGTTCCCTGTTTAGGATGTGGTTTTCTGGCTTTCTCTTTTTCAATCTTTCATTCTTAACTAGCCCCCTGCACATCAGTGGCGTTACCGTCTTGATCGGGGTGATATGATTTAAAAAAAATCTTTATCTCTGAAATGCCATAGCTCCTTGGGCAAAATAATGGAGTAGTTTTCAAAGGTTTTGAATACGCAGATTTGCTTCTCTTGAACTGATTAAAATTCAAGGCTAAAGAGTTCAGTCTAACCTGCTGCTTAATCATTATGAGGAGACGATGGATTTTCTAAGGTTCTATGTACAAAATTAAATGTAGAAAACTAGGCGCTCCATTATTTTTCAAGACGGTTGTCGCTTGCATCTTTTTTTTTGTTTGTTTGTTTGTTTTTCGCACTTTGCTGACATCATTTACAGCCGGATATATCTATCAATCACCCTGGTCCTTTGTTTACATCATACGGCCGGGTGTATTTGTCGATTACTTCCGCCGTTTAAGCTAATATATTAGAATTGCTACCATATCTTGCTGCTCCTGCTATATATGCCTCAAAATTCTTGACAAAATCCAAAGAAGGGCATGCATTTTTATCGGTCCTGACATCTTGACTTCAGTTAAATTGCTACCGATGTGGCATTTGTTCTAATTAACTCTTTTTCTTGGGACACTCGACTACTAAAGTCGCAACTTGGTCACATCGTATAAATCTTGAAATAGCTAGATGCAACCGTAAGTTCTATTTTAAGAGATTCTTTTCTCGTATATCTTGACTGTTCTTATTTCCCTGTCACCTACGATATTCAAAATTTTAAAGGCGACAGCAGTTATCATTTTATTCCTTCTTGAAATTCGTTCCTTTATTGTTCTTTCTCCTCTCTAAAATTTCCCATTTTCTTTCGGTCTCAGTAAATCCTGGAAGAGTACAGGCATTATTGCCTTGCTTGGGGTGAAATGATAAAAAAATATCGATGACAGATTTTCAAATTCCCTTCATTGGAAATATGGCAATAATAATTTAAATCTCCACAACAATTATATATTTGAAAACCCTATCTATCTATCTATCTATCTATCTATCTATCTATCTATCTATCTATCTATCTATCTACTAGCAGTATAGCCCGGCGTTGCTCGGGTGTAATGAAAGCTTTAAAACTAATCCATGGTTCTGGAGCTCAAACTCTTTGGATGTTGGAACAAAAGACTAAAAAGTTTCCAGTTAAAGTGAAACCGTAGACTGAAAAAAATGAATGTATGTAAGTCAAATTTTGATTTCCTGGTATCGATTTATATATATATTATCGATTTTTTGCACTATTGTAAGAAGTGCAACCTTGAAACTTCTGAATATCGTTTCTTATGTCTTTGTGTATGAGTGTATCAAATTTGATTAAAATCGGACCAATCCTTCTATAACCCGATATTTTCGATAATCGATTTTCGATATTTATTGGGAGTACCTCGACACAAAACCTACCTAAGAAAACTCGCAGGCATTTATAGTACAACTGTGTAAATTTTCAAGAAAATCTAATTCTTTTCATTTCGATATATCTCTATATATACTTGAGCTTACTTCTCTACTGAAACTAATTTCTAACCTCAGCATATCGATATTTGAATTTTAGTTTAATCTAGTCTAGCAGATGATGCCTACAATAAGGCAGTTAATTATTATTCTTGCGAATATATAAATAAAACAAATCACCTCGTAAGTACAGCAAATAATCAATTGAAGACAGCGTCTTTACGAACTGAGCCAATGTTCCTGCGACCCTTCGGGAAGACACTGGGCCTCGCGGAGGGGGTTAACGTACATATTAATTGCGCTGAAAACGTTGTTGGTGGCTTTGGTACTTTGAAGGTAAAAGGGTAAAGTAAAAGGTCTTTGAAAACACATGCAGGCTTTAAGAAAATATTGGTAAACAATATTCTTGGATAATAGACTCTAGCATGTTGGTTTCCAAGTAGAGAATTTTGTGCCACGCACAGCTGGTCTTCAAGACATCACCGTTTATTCCAGATCTCATCTAAACAAGTCTCACTTTCCCAAAACAAAAACACAGAGTAAAGGTGAGACGAGAGTGAATGAGTGTGTGTGTATGTGTGTGTGTGTGAGAGAGAGAGAGAGAGAGAGAGAGAGAGAGAGAGAGAGAGAGAGGACAGAATATAATCAAAATTAGAGAGAGAACTAAAGAGAGATTAAAGTACTGAGTGAGAGGAATTGATTAGCATGTGCAGGTAAGTCCCTGTGTTATATATATATATATATATATATATACACATACATGCATATATATATATAGAGAGAGAGCGAGAATGAGAGACTAAGTTGTTCGAAGGAAAGCAATTAAGAAAGTAAGTGAGATAGAAATATGAGAGTAGGAAAATCACAATCCATATATATATATATATATATATATAGTCATCCGCAGACAGATCTGTTTCGCTGTATCACAGCTCATCAGTACGGTTAGACATCCGATTGCTTTTACCCAGAATTGAAATCCGACCGAATTGACGTCAGTCGGCGATTCTACCTCTGAGCTACGGGCGATCGGTAGAAGGAGGCAGACTTTTAGCGTATGATGTATCATACACCAGTAGTTAGAGTGTTCTAATTCATTACTGAATGAGCGATGCGTAAGTGCTAGAGTAACTTCTGTTTTTTCAAAATCTGCCATTCTTCCAGAGTGCTCAATAATAATTTTTTTTAATTTAAAAATACATTGCGACACGGAATATGATTTTCATTTATGAAAATCAATTTCACAACAATCGTCTAACATTGCCTGATGACGAGGTAGAAATCCCGAAACATAGAAATTTCCGTGTCACACTGTATTTTAATTAAAAACCAGATTTAAATATGTGATTATATCATGCTCTACATTTTTGAATTGAGCACTTTTATAAAAGAAATTAAGTGTAGGATAACTTGGAATTGTAAAACTGTTGGTTCGCTTCACCTGGAAATATGAATATATGGATTTGAATCTGAAAATAAAATAAAATAAATATACGTTTTCTTCTTTCTTTATTGTATCATATATATATATATATATAGAGAGAGAGAGAGAGGAGAGGGAGAGAGATAAACAACCAGAGGGAAACAGAGAGAGAGAGAGAGAGGTCAACAAAGAGACAAACAGAGAGAGAAAGAGAGAGAGAGAAATGAAGAAAAATAATCCAGTGGGGGAAGGGATTAAATAACTGAGGAAGAATTTGATTAGCGTGGGTGGGGCGAAGTGTGAGAGACTAACTGGTGCGAAGGTTAGAAATTAATAATGTCACTGAACTTGATATATTAGAGAGAGAGAAAAAGAAAGTAACCATAGCACCTTGTCCGTTATTTTTTAACAAAACTTGTATAAAAGAGGGATTGCTGCCTAAATACACAATACACACACACACACACACACACACACACACACATATATATATATATATAATATATATATATATATATATATATATATATATATATATATATATATATATATATATATATATATATATATACAATATGAATTATAAGTGCATCGCGACACGGAAATGTCTGTTTCGAGATAGAATCTCGTCATCAGGCAATGTTAAATGTTGATAGTGAAAATGATTTCACAACCAACATCCAACATTGCCTGATGACGAGATTCTATCTCGAAACATAGAAATTTCCGTGTCGCAATGTACTTTTAATTCATAGTTATGTGATTATATTATGCTCTCCAATATTTATTGTATTGAGCACTGTTTATAAAAAAATAAATACCAGGAAACTTAAAATCGTAAAACCTTGTATCGTGTTTACCTGGATTTATATATATATATATATATGTGGCTAGACTTCCACTTGCTTCCAGTCGAGATCGAAAAACCCGACTGATCTGGTGTTAGTCGGAGTCCCTACTCCTTAAGCCCGTGGTTTCCAACCCCGGCGTAAATTACCCCAGTGGGTTAATGAGCCCATATTTTGGAGTAATGGATGTTTGGTTTGGGAAGAGGCAATCAGCTTATAATTTCACACTGTGCCACCATTTGGATCTCTCGTTTGCATGATATATCAACACTAGCGTCTAGAACAGTTCAAATTCTCATAGGATTTTCAACCACTTACCAAAATTTTTCTATTGTTTTTAGAATGAAGACCAAGAAACGTAGCAGACTCAACGTGGCAAACGACGCCCGAATAGCCCTTTCAGTCCAAGAATAAACTGGCACTGGCATAGGCAATACAAGCTCAACACTCAAATTAACAATCATGGCTAGGTTACGACTACTATAGCTCTGATTATTATAGATTGGTGCTATTGTATTGAATAATTTCCATTAAATTTGTCTGCTTTTGATGTATGAAAATATAATTACTTCTTTTCCTATGTTACGGGTATTTGTTCATTGGGGTAATGGATAATAGTGAAATTGTACTTTGGGGTATTCGCAGCAAAAATGTGGGGAACCTATGCCCTAAGCCATAGGCGCATGGAATGAGAGAGTGGTGTTATATATATGCGGTACACACACACACACACACACACACACACACACACACACACACACACACACATATATATATATATATATATATATGAGCAGCAAACATTCTTTTAAGCATCTTTCATTGAATACAATCACAGAGATGATTTAATCAATATTTTGTTGAGGTTTTCCAGCAATCTAACATTATTCCATTTTTAGGAGTTAAAGAAAATAAACATTTTCCACACTTTTTATTGTTCCGAGCGCATCTGGCCAGTGCTTTAGCCATTCTCAAGGGTGTTGTATTCGGTATCTTTATTCACCGTATGTTGCACTACATAGCAGTTTTTATTGTGTGAAGATTCTTGTGGAGGAGTGGCTATTTGGAGCAGTCACGTGCCATACGCGGCTGAGTTAACGTCAGAGTCTCTTTTATTTTTAGAAAACAATTAACTCGCGATCCTTATTACTGAAGAATGTCAGATGCATACCGGGAGAACGGCGTTTAATCAACAGGGCTTCTCTAATAGTAAGATGTTGACGATTATGTGATTTAAGAAAGATGTTTGTGTTATCAACTAGAATTAGTAACCGTGTATTCATGTGTCATAAATTTTGTTCAAATGTAATGCCAAATCATTAAAGGGTAAAAAATCAAAATATTTTTATTACTTGTTAGACATAAAAAAAATTGCATACAACTCTTCTTCAATGTTTTTACCAAAATTTCATCATCGAATTATATTAAAGAAAAACTACCATTTCACAAAACGTCATAATCTTAATATATATCTGCATGTGTGTGCGCATGCGTGTGTGTTTATATATATATACATAAACAAGATGAAAATATGCTAAAACATTAGTAAATACTAATATATCTACAACAGATCCTAGCAAAAAAATTAAGTTAATCATATGCTACTCTAAATCTAGTGCATCCAACTCAATTATTCGCAATGATATGTTCTCCCTCGATTTGCAAAAATCCAACATAGTTTACAAATTCAAGTGCCCTTTGGGTGATTGTATCTCCAACAAATATTTATGTTGGTCACACCACAAACTCACTTTCACGGCACTTGACACTACACCTGAATGATAATTCTAACATTTTTAGCTAATTAAAACTACATGCCTGGTCTCATACACAATTCCTGAAACCCTATTTGAAAACACAATTATACTTAAACGTGAAAACAATAAAAAAAAGCTAAAAATTCTCGAAGCTATATACATAAAACAGTTGAAAACTAACCTGAACAAAATAAACTCTGAAATTTCCACAAATATCTGTAAATGCCTATAATAATTAATAAAATCCATTGGTTTATTCCAATGGCTTCCCATACTTAATATTTCTTGTTTTCACTCTCGCTTGGTCATGTATGACGTCATGAGCTATAATGTGACATTCGCTCCCAGCTTCTTATATACATGAGTTTGTTGTTGCTTGAAAATCTTCCATGTAAACAAAAACAGTTTGTCATTATTGTTTGTCCGTGTTTGTAATATATGTAATTTGACGTCTTTGAAAATGGTTTATCTAAGCCGAAAGCTTAGATTGGATTATTAAAATTTATGTATCAATATTGTAATTTTCTTTCTTCATTTAATGATAATTCTATGAAGCTTATCAGAGATTAGAAAAAAATGACATAAAATAGACAAAACTTGTCCATATCATTTAATGAAACATGTATTAATATATATTTACACACACACACACACACACACACACACACACACACACACACATATATATATATATATATATATATATATATATATATATATATTTTATTAAAATACTTTAATCCAAAACGGAAAATAGGAAGCTAAATCCCCAAGAACCTGATCCTAATTAATATTAAAAAATTTAATATTAAAAAATGATACAGGAGGAGAGCTCAATGTAATTAAAATTACAGAGCTAATATAAAGTAAAAAAAAAAAATTCAAAAATGTTGAATGAACATTTCGACATAAAATCCTTAAGAGAGATATTACGTCTCTTCAGCAACGTCCGTCTTTCAAAACAGAAAAAATAAAAAAATAAGAAATAAGAATAAAAAGAGAGTGAAAAAAAGAGAGAAACAAAGGATAGAAAAAGTTAGAAAAAATAAAATAAAAATAAAAAATAAAAAAGTAAATTAAAATAAAATAAAAATGTCGAAATGTTCATTCAACATTTTTGAATTTTGAAAATTTATTTTACTTTATATATATATATATATATATATATATATATATATACAAAGTAAATGAACTGTAGGTTATAAATATTAACATAAAAGATTTTCGACAGTCATTTTTCAATTTGTGTCTGGCTCATGTCAAACGACAAGAAATAAATGAATATTTATTAGGATATAAGAGACCCGGATATAAGAGACATCGGATATAAGAGTGATTTTCTATGGTCCCAAATTAGAGCCTGTGGTAATGTATATAAAATAGACTAAACTCGGATATAAGAGAAATTTTATCCGGTCCCGACAACTCTCTTATACCGGGGTTACACTGTATATATGCACATCTATGTGTATCTAAATATGTACGTTAATATATGCACCATTACGTCGATATGTTTCTAACCTCATTCCTTGTTCTGTACGTTATCTTGCCAAGTTCCCTGTAATGAAAGACATACTCATAAATTCTTATGCAAATTATTGACTTGAAGAACAAAATGTCATGCTAAAATTTCCTCTATTATTTATTTGAAACTTTTAAAAGAGACTCCTCTAATTACAGAAAGCAATTAATCATTGGCTGACTTCAACGCCATCTGGCGTCGAAAAACCATGAAACACTATAATGTTTATGTTAAATTACGGAAAAATTTAAACTTACAAGAATCTGGGTTTAATTATACGCATCTATATATTTTTTACATGGATTTCTCTGAAGCAGACAATTAAAAGCATAACCCTAAAATAGGCATACGAAGGCAAACACACAGATACTATATATACGACACACACACACACACACACACACACACACACACACACACATATATATATATATATATATATATATATATTAAAGCTTATTTGATTAAATAATTTAGACATATGTCTATTTATTTTGATTTTAATCCTCTCGTAGTCACGCATAAGTTTTCTGGTGTGTTGAAGAAAAACAAGAACAAAGGCACTCTATGTATTTTCATTAGTTTCATTTTTATTTTTAATTTTATAATCCCAAGTATTTTCAATCTTTTCAAAGATCATCTTCAGATTATTAAGACGCAATGAATGTAGTTTATGTTATGAAATATTGTCAGTTATGAATATCTTGTGGTTTAACTGTTACGAGTTTTTAGCATACACGCAAGAATGCGACGCTGATATCAAAATTATATGGTGTAAGGGAGGTAACTTAATTGTTAATGACTAAAAACTGCGGCTTACATGTTTTAAGCTATTTTTCTTCCAAAAATTGCAGCTTAGATATTTTAAAGGTCTACTCTTATAGATGTTTTAGAATATTTTTATTATACTGTTGTGGATTCTAGTTGAGAAATCACACAAAATAATAAATAACAAAATCAGATATGGAGATAAAAAATGTAAGTTGAGCAAAAATATATAAACTGGAACACGGGTTAGTCAATTCAGGAATACTAGGAATAGTGTTAGTAGAAATCAATATATATACAGTCTTTTAGTGAAGAAGTATGTCCGGGTAATAAGTCTATATCCAAAATAATCCCAACTTAATATGCACCAACCTACGGGCCAACTGACT
The DNA here is from genome assembly GCA_037127315.1 of Ascarosepion bandense. Lineage (NCBI taxonomy): Eukaryota > Metazoa > Mollusca > Cephalopoda > Sepiida > Sepiidae > Ascarosepion > Ascarosepion bandense. The sequence continues at coordinate 1,028,706 of JBBBDQ010000413.1, forward strand.
CCTTACTAAACTCTCCCACTGACAATCACTGCCGTTCTTTGTATAGGCATAATTATATGTACAGATCAGGCGAGTCCATTCTTGTATCCCAAAAGGCGCCAACATACACTCATAAGTTTTTGTTTTTGATTTTCCTGGTGGAGAATGCATGAATGAATCAGACATATGTAATGTAAAACTTCTTGATAGTGTAGTTGTCGTGTGATCAACATATAATTTTTCTATTTTGTCAGAGATACACTCATCCAAAGAACATTTAAATTGAATTAAGCTATTGTTTTCTTTTTTGTTTGTTTGTATGTTTTATTGGCGGTGGGGGGTGTAAATCGCTAGTTGGCGGAGAAGAGATATTAATTATTTCACCCTTCGATGCGATCTTCAGACCAAGTGTCAGTACTCCTTGGCTTCACGTCGCTTAACCCCCTTGTGTCCCATATACACAACTCGCAAAACACAACTTTTTAAAGGAGTAATAGCACTTTGTCTGAATATCGCACGGGATCTTGAAACTGACAGACACCATGCAGTGTTGATCCCTATGTTTCTAGTGTATATAAGAACACTCACTCTAATTCTAACCACTATTCCGCAATTAATATAGCGAATTTGAAAAAATCTATCTATCTATCTATCTATCTATCTATCTATCTATCTATCTATCTATCTATCTATCTATCTATCTTTTTATCTTTTTATCTATCTATCTATCTATCTATCTATCTATCTATCTATCTATCTATCTATCTATCACAGTCTATCTATCTATCTATCTATCTATCTATCTATCTATCTATCTATCTATCTATTACTAGCAGTATAGCCCGGCGTTGCTCGGGTGTAATGAAAGCTTTCAAACTAATCCATGATCCTGGAGCTCAGACTCTTTGGCACGAAAGACTAAAAAGCAATAGTTGTTTCCAGTTAAGGCGAAATCGTAGACTGAAAGAAAAATGAATGGATGTAAGTCAAATTTTGATTTCCTGGTATCGATATCAAATAAGTCTTTTTCGTTGTAAACTGAATTTTGAAGGCTAAGTAAGTCCTCTGAGTAAATGGTATCATGGCTGAGACTAGTTCTTAGTATACAATTATACCAACTTAGAGCCAAACCCGAAGCAAAAACTAAAATAAAAGGGCTCAAAAAATACAGACATACAGGCAGATAAACAGACACACACACACACACAAACATCTTGCCTGGTATATATATATATATATATATATATATATATTATCAATTTTCTGCATTATTGTAAGAACTGCAACCTTGAAACTTCTGAATATTTTTTCTTATGTCTTTGTGAGTGTATCAAACTTGATTAAAATCGGACCACTCCTTCTATAACCCGATTTTTTCGATTATCGATTTTCGATATTTATCAACACAAAACCTAGCTAAGAACACTCGCAGGCGTTTATAGTACAACTGTGTAAATTTTCAAGAAAATCGGTTCAGCCGTTTCGGAGTCGATAGGTAACAGACACACGCACACACACACACACACACACACACACACACACACACACACACACACAGAGGCAAAGTTCCATTTATAAATAAGTTTAGATGAACGACTGACATTTGCAAAGTCAGCAGATCCCAAAAGAAAAAGAAAAAAAAGGAGAAAACGAGAGAATGTGCGGTAAAAAAAAAATTCACCATGGCGAAGAAAAATGATTGCTTTTACACTCGGTTGGGGAAAGAATTGGCAAACCGACTTAAATCGCCCAAAATATAATCCCCCATTTGCTAAAACGCTCATCGAAAACCACAAGTTGGATACAAATGCGCAAATATTAACATATTTTTGGATCTCTGTCAGAGTTACCAATTGTTGATAATATCCTTTTTATTATGCTAAATACAAAATTCGAGGGTTGCTGTTGGCTATGATGAACGAAGTGTGTAATATGATTGAAAGGGTAAGTTGCTCGACTCCAGCCACTTTCTCACCGGCGGGATGTGGCTTCCCTCTGTCTATTCTACAAATATTTTCTTGGCTTCGGTTCCGACGAACATAAGTCACTGACGCCCCCTCCACAAGAATTTACTCGTGCAACCAGACTGGCAACAAGGTTCCACCCATTTACAGTTAGATCAGCAGCGGAAAATTCTACTCCATCAACTTCTTTTCTCACACTTCCCGCCTGTGGAATCCCCTTCTATATAACTGCTTTCCTGACTGCTACAACCTCCAGGAATTTAAATGCAATGTCAATATCCATCTTTTATCCACTTGATTCCAGTTATTTCTACATCAGCCTGTATATCTTTTGCTTTCTCTCTACCTTCGCAACAGTCTTCACACCTGTGTTCGCATCCTTCTCTTGCCCTTTCTCTGACACCCCCTGTAACTGGTCCGTCTTTCACTTCACTCTCCTCTTGCCTAAACTTTTGCCTAAACATATAGCCACCCAGGCGCATCAGTGGCGGCACCGCCTTGCTTGGGGTAAAACGATTAAAAAAACTTGAAGATTCTAAACAGATAATGATTTACACTTGAAAAAGTCAAGGCTGTAGTGTTCAAGGAAACATTCACATGGATGTCTCTTCAGCAAATTAGCCGTTTTTGACAAAAAAAAAAAATGTCTGATTGGAGCATTTTGTTTCCATATTGGAATATGGAGGAAATAAGAGTGATTCGTTTCCATGCCGTCGCTGTGATGCTCTGAACCGGTAGAACTGAAAAATAAAAACTATTTGAATGACGTTAGTTTGGGTTTAAATGTGGCCTTCATGGTCGTAAAATGGAGTCTGGCTAGTAACAGCGATAAGTTTTTTTTTAGGGTGTGGAAATTCATAGCTGGTGGTGGGATTGAAGTATGTTTATATAAAGAGTTAATGATTATGTTGATGGTTTCAGCAACTGGGACGTTAACGGCGTAAGTATAGAAAATTCTCTTGGCCCTTGCTTTGCATGTCCCACGTAGAAAACCACACTTCTTGAAAAAATTACCAAATGTGGTGCAGTGGATATCGACTTAGAACTACAAATCGGGTTGCCGAGTTCGAAATCCAGTTGAGTTCCTTGTATTCATTTACGCACAAATACCCTTGGGAAAGTATTAATCCGTCTCTTCCCTTCACAGTAAATAACAGGACAGATTGGGTTCTATAGCTTTGGTTGGCAACCAGTCTACCGCAGAAAGCAATGGCAACCTACCGCGGGATTATCTTCTGCCTAGTCAGTCATGTCTCTTTCGAGACATGATTGCCCAAAGCGTGTATCACGTATGACACTTTACTGACTGATGTAGAAGATATTTTCATCCTTGCACAGAACAAAAACGAAATCGGCAATCTTAAATCTGCATTCGAAAAAAATTCCGTCCTCAACTTTACATATGAGTTTAGCCAAAAAAATAAACTACCGTTCTTAGATATTCTGGTGGAGTGTCGTAATAATACATTTATTACTTATCTGTATATAAAAAAAACCCAACAGTAAAAAATCCTGTCACCTTAATTTCATTTGTCAGTGTTGTTTTGGATATAAAATCGGTGTCATTAAAAATTTCCTCACGAAAGCCTAAGAGAATTCATCTTCTCGAATTCAAAGAACTCCATGAAGCCAAACAAACACTCGTCAGCAACGGATTTTCAGATCATTTGGTTGCCTACCATAGACTTTTATTTAAAACCTGAGTAACAACAACAGTAAACGCTGATAAAAATAACAATTTATATCTTTTACTAAAGCTAAATACATAATAATTATAAACAAGACGAATCTTCACTCCGAAACATCATTCGAAAATACGCAACTCTCGTCAAAGTAAATAAAACAAATTAATTAACTATTACACTGAAATAAAAACGGCTAAACTCATCATTAAAAACAACAATTCAACCGATTATAATTGATTATAATTTCGTTAATAATTATGTCGGCCATACCACTACGAAATTGACTCGAAGACTCACGCTACTTCTCTCTCAACGGAGCTCAATTCGATCTCATTTAAACACACACGGAGACCTACCAAATCCTAACCGGAACATATTCGTCGACAACACAATATCATAGCATTATCCACATCCAAAAAAGACTAAAATAATGGAAGCTTTATTAATAAAAATAAAAAAATAAAAAAACTCAATACGCAATAATATCAACTTCGAGCACATTGACAACATGCTTACCGTGTTCAGTACATAACACATACAACTACTCGACATTATACATAACACCACTTATATTCAGGCTACGCGTAAAATGACATTCAACCCCGAAAATTGCTGAAAGTCGAAAGCGCTTGGGTATGGTAGAAGCGCTTGGGTAAACAAAACATTTGGACAATTTTTATATAATTTATTTCCTGAAAAGAAAGAAATCATAAGATTACATGAAAAATTACATAAACAACTTAACTATTACACCTTGTCTGTTATTTGTAATGAAACTGCATATATATATATATATATATATATATATATATATATATATATATATATATATATATAAAGTAACTAACCTAAAGAGCCAACGAACCTACCAAGGTTTCACATAACCTGATCTTCAGGGAAGGTTGACCCAACCTTCCCTGAGGATCCGGTTAGGTGAAACCTTGGTAGGTTCGTTGGCTTTTTAGGTTAGTTACTTTCTTTGTTTGCTCTACTTGAGTATTGAGAGCTTTATATTTTAGGTTACTCGTCTCGGGTTTTTTTTTTTTAGCTACGTACTTTGACTTATGTTCAAGTGCTTAGCTCTTTCTTTTTTTTATCATTTTTGTCCTTCCGAGTATATATATATATATATATATATATATATATATATATATATATATATATATATATAGGCAATGGAAATTAAAATTGAAAATCTCGTGATGTCACAACAATTTATACCAGACATACCATATATACATATGTATAAATTTGTATGTCTGTTTCTGTATATATATGTATATACAGTACATATTATAGACATGCATGTATGCACTCACACATACAGAGTCCACCACTAATTAATACACAGTTCGGAAAAGGGGAAAAAAGAAAAGAAAAACTTGTATAGATATTGTAATACGAAATTCATTCAAGCATCAAGAGATTAATAAAAGTTACCGTTTACAATCACAAGAGATGCTCAAAATGGTGGCCTTTAGCTTCCAGACAGTTATTAGCACAGTGAATTACTGTTTGGGAAACGTTCATCCATTGGGATGGTCGCGCATACATTATTTCTTTCTTGTTTAACGTACTACAATAAACAGTGTTATAGCAACTTGATATAACCACGAAAGACGGGTTTTTCCTTTCCTGAAGTGTGTATACATTTTTAGCAAACTCTTTATATATGTGTGTGTGTATATGTGAGTTTCTGAAAATGGTTAATATAGGATATGTCTTGATTATAACTTTGCTTGTATATTTATATTTTGCTGATATAGGATATCTCTTGATTATGATTTTGCTTGTATAATTATATTTTGCTGATATGGGATATCTCTTGTTTATAATTTTGCTTGTATATTTATATTTTGCTGATAAAGGATATCTCTTGATTATGATTTTATTCATTACTCTTGAAGCTGTGTTTTCCTATTTGATTCCGGAATTGAACTCGTGACCACTAAATGAGAGTAACGTATAACCAACATCTATATATCCCACACCTAAAGATGTACTTTGAATCATTTGATATTCAATGTCTAACGGTTTCAACATTTGATTATCATGTGTATTTTGTACCTCTTTTCAAAATTTAGTACACGAAATTGTATTAATTTATTTATTAAGTTACGTATTTATTTAATAGTAAAGAGTATTGAAGTATATTAGTAAGATAAGATATTCATAATTAACTAAATGTATTTTCTTACAGACGATCATGACACGACACCCGTTGTGTTTCGACCGCCTCCGCTGACGTCAGACTACATCAGCCCGAGTTGCTGGAACTTTACTTATGGTAACCGGAATCTCATGGAATTCTACAGCCCAAACTATCCGAATAATTACACCAAGAATTCCGACTGCATTCAGTATCTGGAAGGTAAGTAAAACAATTTTGGTAAACTCATTTCGTCCTCGAAATGTGAAACGATCGGCCAAGACGTTGACGTTGCATTTGAATGTTCGGTTTATACAGTTTTCTACGGCAAAGCTCTTTTAAGTTATGAACACATGCACAAGCACCTAAAGCTCATAAAGTTAGAGAATTGTTTACCTAATATAAAAATATGGATGTGCGTTGTGGCGCAGTGGATATCGGCTCAAACGTCAAATCGGGGAGCCGAGTTCGAATTCCACTTGAATTCCTTGCATTCACTTACGCACAAATACCGTTAGGAAAGAGGTATTAATCCGTCTCTTTCCTCCAGTTTTGGGTTAAATGACAGCCTGGGTTCTATAGACTTGGCTGGCAACCAGTCTACTTCAGAAAGCAATGGCAACCTTCTGCGGGATAATCTTCTGCCCAGTCAGTCATGTTTTTTTCTAAACATAATCGCCTAAAGCGTGTATCACGTATGGCACTTAACTGACTGACTGAATATAATAGTTGGAATCATGATTAAGGCTTATACTGGTCATTAATTGGGGAATCGGTTTTCTATTGTTAAGAAGTAATAAACTGATCCCCTACTAATTACTACGTAATAATATAATACATCTCTTCTCCCTCCAGCTATGAGTCAAATAACAGGACAGATTGGGTTCTATAGCCTTGGTCGGCAATCAGTCTACCGCAGAAAGCAATGGCAACCTACTGCGGGATAATCTTCTGCCCAGTCAGTCATGTCTCTTTCGAGACATGATCGCCCAAAGCGTGTATCACGTATGGCACTTAACTGACTGACTGAATATAAAAGGGACGTACGTTTAAATATTGACAAAAGTCGTAGTCAGTCACTTAAGTGATTTCCCGATATTTTCTCTTGACTCTAAATGCATTTCTTTTGTAAAATTGTTTAGAGTTTTGCTGTTATAAGCGACGACAGTCTGTTTCATGTTTAAGCTAAATCTTCGAGCCTAGAAGAATGAAACAGACTGTCTCCATTTGCTGTTGATCTCACCGTCTACTTTTATATTTACATACGCCCTATCCATGATACTGAGCACTTTAACACTTACATATCGCAAACCATAAAACTATATATATATATATATATATTAGTTATCCACATACAAGTCTGTTTCGCTGTATCACAGCTCATCAGTGTGGCTAGACACATCCTCTTGCTTCCAGCCGAAACGCGACTGATTTGTTATCAGCGGGAGTGCCTACTCCCAAAGCCATGGGCGCATGTAAGGAGAGGTGGTGGACAAATTCTAGCGTGCTATATATACAGTAGTGGCCATAATATAAGGAACAGAAACAACAAAGACATAAATATGTGTATTACTTAAAAGTAATTCATGATTAGCAATGAAATTTTTACCGAATAAAGATTAGGGTGTAATGCATAAATATCATACAAAGTTACAAAAATTTACATAATATATTTTTTTAAATAGAGATTAAATGGAACAAAAGAAATAAGCTACTGGACAAAAGTTAAGGAACGATGTTAATAATTTGCATAAACTTTTAATTTACATTGTTAAAAAAACACGATGGAGCTTAAATTTTATTGCTAATCATGCATTACTTTTTAAGTAATACACATATTTATGTCTCTGTTGCTTCCGTTTCTTTGTATTGTGACCGCCACCCTATGTGGTGTATACAGACGCCAGTCACCGAGAGAACTCAATTCATTACTGAAGTGTAACGTTTAATACAGGGTGTTGCATCAAAATCCGACACTTGACGAAAAGAAAACGAAATAGGCAATAAAAATAAAAGTTGTATATGCAGAGACCCGGCAGTTTATTTAGCAACAATTAGTTACATACGACATGATTTTCCAATGTAACCGCCGGCGGCGACGATCATCTCAAGGCGGGTGCGAAATGAGTCACATGCTTTGGCAACCATGTTCTTGTCCACAGCGGCGAATCTCCTCCACGATGGCAGCTTTCAGAGAGTCGACCGTATTGTGGGCGTGCTTGTTGGTCTTGGCCTCGATCACGCCCCTAGAAGAATATATATATATATATATATATATATATATATATATACAGCGTGGTCTAAAAATACATGTACAGTAAATGACAAGATTTATTTTGAGATTATAGATACAATTATATTTGCTAATACAATTATTCAGTCAGTTAAGTGTCATACGTGAAACACGCTTGGGCGATCACGTCTCGAAAGAGACATGACTGACTGGGCAGAAGATTATTCCGCAGTAGGTTGCCATTGCTTTCTGCGGTAGACTGGTTGCCAGCCAAGACTATAGAACCCAATCTGTCCTGTTATTTAACCCATAATTGGAAGAAAGAGACGGATTAATACCTTTCCCATGGTATTTGCGCGTAAGTGAATGCAATGAATTTAACTGGAATTCGAACTCGGTTCCCCGATTTCTCGTTCCGAGCCGATATCCACTGCACCACAACGCACATCCAATACAATCATTACTTTGACAAATTTCTTGCATACAATGATACAAATACAATAGTTGTAACGAACACCATTGTAATGATATAGCCGATGCATAAACCCATTCTACCTACTGTCCACCTACTTTCCGGGCCGATATGTACTGCACCATATTTACACGAATACATAAGATACCCATCGATGCATTGCAACTTCAAGTCTGGGCGCAAATACATCCGGGTTATTTGGACCTGTTAGCTGCTACAATTCCAACTTCGTTGAGCAACTTTAAAAGCGTTTCAGGATAATGAGACGTCAGATAAGAGGATGGTAGTAATTATGCTTTGTATCGGCCGCCAATCTTTACCGTGCACCCACAGGAAAAGATAACAGCATTTTTGGTGGCAAGAGCCGTAACACTAATCAGCCATCTCCTCCTGATTAGTATAAGATAAAAAAAAAAAAATAACGAGTGTTGGCAAATTGAACGGAGCGGTAGGATTGGGTCGGTGCGCATCTTTGAGATGCGGCCTGAAAGAGGAATATGCGCCGGGGGTGAAGAAAGGAAACCTGTTTGGCTATGAAAGAAATAAACGCCGCAAAATTGAAATGAAATTAGATTTTCTCGCTTGTCAAATTATTTCTTATCAAACTCATTTCGAAACAACTTGAAATGAAACGTTAAATCGCGATAAGTTAAGACGAGACACAACACTAGTATCATTGAATTAAACAGAAAACAAAAGTCTTTATCTTAAGCAGCAAGGATTTTTTAAGCATGAGCCTATTATTAGATTCAATCCTATTCTTTAAAGGTACCTCCTGAAAATATTGCCGGACTTTTACTCCTGACTCTACATGCGTTTCTTTTGTAAAATTGTTTAGAGTTTTGCTTTTATAAGCGGCGACAATTTGTTTTATGCTTCAGCTAATTCTTTGAGCCTAGAAGAATGAAATAGACTGTGGCCACTCGATGTTGATCCCGACGTCCACTTTTATATTTACATACGCTCTATGCATGATATTAAGTAATCTAACACTTACATATCGCAAAAGAATAAAACTATATATATATATATATATATATATTGAGCACTCTGGAAGAATGTTAGACTTTGAAAAAACAGTAGCTACTCTAGCATTTACGCATCATTCATTCAGTAATGAATTAGAACACTCTCAGCTACTGGCGTATTTTTACATGGCATATCAGACGCTAAAAGCCTGCTTTCTTCTACCGAGCGCCCATACCGTAAAGGTAGAATCGCTGACTGATGTCAATTCGGTCGGGTTTCAATCCTGGCCAAAAGCAATCTGATGTTTAACCGTACTGATGAGCTGTGATACAGCGAAACAGATCTCTCTGCGGATATATATAAACCTTTTTTCGATGTCGAAACAAAACGTACACTTTTGTAGTAAATTATAATTTGTACATGTTCTAAACTATAACTAATATATATATATATATATATATATTGATAGATTGATTGGTTGTTTAATACTTAGGTTTTGGCCCTAAGAGGGTTAGACCAGTACACATACAACACATTTCTATACAATTATATTTTAGAACTTTTGAATATTTTTCATTATTAAACGAGTTATTTCGCCACCATGAGTGGTTTCTCCAGGCGATTTTTAATAACTAACAAATAAAAATCGCCTGAAGAAACCACTCATGGTGGAAATCAAGGAAGCGAAATAATTCGTTTAAAAATGAATATATATATATATATATATATATATATATATATATATATATATATATATATATAGGTGAAATTTGTATCATTGTATGCAATAAGTTTTAATTGGCAAAGTAATAATTTTAATAGCAAATATAATTGTATAGATAACCTCAAAATATCTCATCATTTACTGTCCATGTATATTTAGACCATGTTGTATAATATATATATATATATATATATATATATATATATATATATATATATAAGTACAAAGAGTTGTCTCTTTAGCTGAGCATATTCATGCTGACTTCGAAGTCTCATGAGGATACCGTTATGATGTTTTCACTTGTCAGGGCTATTTGCCGTTAAGTCCTCTTACCAATGTTCTATCTCTACTCCGATATCGAACCTTTTACTGTTTGCAAAAAATCGATCACTTTGCTGCTTTCCAAAATATATTTTATCAGTACATTCACCGAAAAATCAACAACGATGGCGTTAAATATTATCACAATTAAACACTATATATATATATATATATATATATATATATGACCTATAATACTAGCTTTTTTGACATCGCTGTAGTATTTTAATATGACTAAATCGCACTAGTTAGGCAAACTAATACATTTTGGTTTACAAATTAACTGGGAAAAATTTACTTTACGTTAGGTCCCTTTACTCTAGATGGAAAATCATTCATTTTATTTTTAAGAAAAAAGACACTCGTATTTTCACGTGTGGTTAATTGATTTTTATGTGTTGTTTTTGTTAAACTCCACCTGACGACAAGCCCCACGAGTCGTTATGACTATATAGATGATGTCGAAAACATCTGGAATTTGCACCCGTGGGTACAAGAGGAACAGACGATGACCCGCCCATTTTAGTTGCATAAAAGTAAGAGAGAGAGAGAGAGAGAGAGAGAGAGAGAGAGAGAGAGTGACAGACAGACAGACAGGGACGGAGGGAGAGAAAGACGAAGTGAGAGACAGACAGAGAGGGAGAAAAGGTGACAGAGAAGTAAAGAGAGAGAGAGGGGGGAGGGACAGGCAAACAGGGAGAGAGGGAAAGCGATAAAATTAGACAAGGAGGGAGGGATTGAGAGAGGAAAAAAGAGAGATAGACAGGGAGAGAAAGAGAGGGGGAAGAAAGACAGATAGACAGGCAGGGAAAGAGCGAAGGCGATAAAGAGAGACAGGAAGAAAGGGATTGAGAGAAGGTGAGAGACAGACAGACAGACAGGGAGGGAGGGAGAGAAAGAGAGAAAGAGAGAAAGAGAGGGAAAGAGCAGGAGAGACTGACAGGCAGACAGACAGACACAGGCCTGCTCTCCGAAAGTATGTGTCAGCCCAAATGCCTGTCACTAGGTACGAATTGTTATGAATTGAATTGAGCCTCATCGGGGACAAGAAGTACACGATGCACGTGGGTGTAATCTTTTCCCAGTTCGAATCACATAAATAAAAATAAACGCGTACACATACGTTTTACGGCCCAACTGTTGAACACGCCTGTTCTCGTCCCATCAATAAAGTTAAGCAACATCAAATCTCTTCAATGTTGAGATGAGTAGCTGAACAGTACTGCAAGAAATTTATGATCTTGAGGCGAAATAAACTTTAGTAAATAAACCAACCTTCACACAAACGAATAGGCTTACGGCCTATCGCGTTGAATACACCGGTTCTCGCCTGATCACCAAAGTTAAGCAACATTGAACCTGGTCAGTACTTAGATGGGTGACCGCTTGGGACCGCTTGGGAATACCAGGTGCTGTAAGCGTATAGTGACGGATGTGCGTTGTGGTGCAGTGGATGTCGGCTCGGAAAGAGAAATCGATGAGCTGAGTTCGAATTCCAGTTGAGTACACTGCATTCACTTAAGCACTGGTTCCCGTGGGAAAGGTATTAATCCGTCCCTTCCATCCAGTTATGGGTTAAATAACAGGGGTGGACTTGGGAACCCTGCCCTTAAAAACAAATTCCAATGAATTGTGATACTCGAAAAGAAAAAGTATTATAGACACAAAAACATATATAAAAACAACAATGAATTATTGACAGAAAACAGGTATTACCAGCAATAAATAAATAAAAATTTAGTTGGCAATAAATGACCCGCCGAGGTTGATATGCCATAAAACAAAAACAACCAACAAATACAGATGCATAAAAATAATGCGTTATGGTGCAATGTATACCAGTTCAGAATGAAAAACCGGAGATTCGAATTCCAATTGAATTCGTTGCATTCACTTACGCGCAAATACCCTTCAGAAAGGTATGACTATCACTTCTCCCTCTAGCTATGGATTGAACAGAAGGACAGATTGGGTTCTATAACCTTGGTTAGCAATCACTCTACGGCAGAAGGAAATGAAAATCTTCTGCCTGAAAAGTGATGTCTCTTTCGAGACATGATCGCCCAAACGTATACAACGAATGGCATTTAACGGACTGATCTGGATAAAAGTACTGAATAGCAGGTCAGATTAGGTTCTATAACTTTGGTAGGCAACCAGTCTACCGCAGAACGAAATAGCAACCTATAGCGAGAAAATCTTCTGTCTAGTCAGTCATGTCTCTTTCGAGACATGATCGCCCAAGCGTGTATCACGTATGACACTTGACTGATTGAATAAGAAAGAAATGTAAATAATTTCAAGTTCATGTTTTTTCTGTACAGATGTAATCATGGTTCTTCACAGACTCCTTTTCTTTTTTTTATCTTTGAATTCACATGAATTCTTTGTAAAGATCATGGAGCGGTTTCCCATTACCGTCGGTATTTAAACCACAACGAAATACTGAGTTTTTCTTTCCTTAGACTATTTTTCAGCCAAGGTTAGAAAGTCTGTCACACTTTACTATTCAATTATACTCACGTCTTTGCCGAGAGTTTCTGCGTGAAAATGAACGCAATTGACTAGGCGGGGGGCGGTGGAAGTGATTGACACGCTCACATCTTATATACCTATGAACAGAAAAACCGAATACGAAAAACTGGTGCAGATAATGTGTCACGAAGATCTCTGAAGAAACTTTTTTTTATAATCGTGTCGCCCTAAGCAAGGCATTGTACTGCCACTGTTGAGCAGGGGGTTACATAGGAGTTAAGTTATGAGAAAGAGTGGCAGGTTACAGGGGGTGTCAGGAAGTGGATAAGAGAAGGATGAGAATACTGATGAGAATGGAGTGGATGGCGAAAGGAGCATGAGCGAGAGGGTGCAGGTTAGTGAGATAGGAGATGACTATTGACTTTACATTTGAATTCTTGGAGATTGTAGTTGTTGGGGAAGCAAGTAAATGGAAGGGGATTCCACAGGCGGGGAATGCGAGAAAAGCAGCAGTGGAAGTAGAATTCGCGTTTACAATTTATTGGTTTCACAGTAAAAGGGTCGAACCTCGTTGCTAATCTTGTTGTTCGATCAAATTCATGTATGGGGGGTACCAGTGAGCTAAGTTCATCTGAGCAAAACCCATGAAAGTATTTGTAGAAGAGACACAGGGAAGCCACATTGCACTGGTGAGAAAGTGACTGTATCCGAGCTGCTAAGTCGGAATCGATCACATTAGAGAATCTAGTTCTTGAATTCAGAGTTGATACAGGACCTCCCGCAGAAAATAGCAAGAGAAAGCGAGAAGAAAGGACTGAGCATAAACTTCAAGTAAACTGACTGTATGGTCATTAGCAAAAAGAAGACCCCAAAATGCCAACAACAGGTCGGAGAAACTGAAATAAAACGAGTAAAGAAATTTCAATACCTGGGAAGCGTTCTGTCAGAGGATGGAAAATGCAACACGGAGACCCAAAGACGCATTTGCATGGGCAAGGAAACATTTCAAAAGCTAATCAGGGAACTGAAAGACTTGAAAATCTCATTACAAAAAAAAAAAAAGAAAAAAAAGAGTACTGAACTGAATGTGATGATATCTATCCTTCTGTACGACAAATAATGATAAACGATCTCTTCAAGTTAAAGGAGAGGTTTGAGGCATCAGAAATGTGCTTCTACAGAAGGATGCTGAGGATAACATGGGCAAAGAACGTGAGCGACTACGAGGTGCTGGAGAGGATGCAAACCAAACTAAAACATATACTTAACATCAGTATGAGACGGATAAGGTTCATGGGACAGGTAATGAGGAAGGAGGGTTAGGAGAATCTGATACTCACAGGACGGATAGTGAGAAAGAGAGACAGGGGAATGCAGCGCGATACATATTTGATGGGCTTCAGCAAATGGATGGTGCAGCGAGGTTTGGGAGAGATACCAAGAGGAAAAATATTAAGAGCGACAAGAGACAGGGGAAAATGTAAGTCCATGATCGCCTACGTCCTAAAGGAACACAGTACAAGAAGAAAAAGAACAACAGCAACAAACAAAAGCAGATTAATGTGGTGAGAGATTAAGGTAGATAAAAAGGAAAAACATTACTTTTTAACGTATTTTTTTTTAATCATATCACCCCAAGCAAGGCGAAAACGCCACTGATGCGCAGGGGGCTACGTAAGAGTGAAAAGATTGGAAAAGAGAAAGCCGGAAACCACATCCTAAACAGGAAACAAGGAATGAGCCTCTTCACCTTTTCAATAGACGTGGGTGGAGTGTGAACCGGGCGATAGTTTAGTCTATCTACTCCAATTGAAAAAAAAAAAGTGAAAAGTTTGGAAAAGAGAAAAACCGGAAACCACAACCTAAACAGGAAACAAGGGATGAGCCTCTTCACCTGTTCAATAGACGTGGGTGGGTTGTGAACCGGGCGATAGTTTAGTCTATCTACTCCAATTGAAAAAAACAAAAAATGAAGAAAAGTGAAAAGATTGGAAAAGAGAAAACTGGAAACCACATCCTAAACAGGAAACAAGGAATGAGCCTCTTCACCTTTTCAATAGACGTGGGTGGAGTGTGAACCGGGCGATAGATAGATCTATCTACTCCAATTGAAAAAAAACATTTATGGATTAAGTATGATTTTATAGCCTGACAGTGAAACTTAACTGGGACCAGACGTTTGTTAGATTATCCTAGCTATCAAGGTGTTTCTTCTTCCATCTTTTTTTTAAATAGATCAACCAAGAGTTACCACATCACTTAAAATTTGTTTTATTTTTTCCAAAGCTAAAGGCCGAGGCATTATATTCCAGTTTTAATGTCTGCGTCGGCGGGAATTTAAAAAAACATATTGCAAAACAAAAAAAACAAAAAAACAAAAAAAAAAAAAGAAAGAAATTTGTCTGACAGGATTTTGGATACGAAAAGAAAAAACACTAAACTGTTGGCCTTATCTCGAAAGCAGACCGGAAGCTAAATTGATTGCATTAAAATGAAACATTAGCCATCATCTTCGTATTTTTTCTTTCGTTTTTTTGTTTGTTTTTTTGTTTTTACTTGGTATTTCATTTTCTTTTCCGTTTTTTTCTTAAATCATTCTATCATTTCTTTTTCTTTTTCACCCAATTTTATTTTACTGCTTTTCTTTTTCGATTTTCTTCTCATTCTCAGACTTCAGATTTAATCTTTATATAGCATCATAAAAACTAAATTTTCTTCTTTAGCCTCGAGACCCTTTTTCCCTATCTTGTTCCAGCCAAAAGATTTATATTCTTTTTATTGCTCATTTTTTAAATTCCGATATCCACATTCAACTCCATCTGTCTATATGGTTCCATATATATATATATATATATATATATATATATATATATATATATATATATGAAGCGGTTTTTTTTAATCTAACACAAAGGCGGAAAGGGGTGCTTCGGCATAGCGCAAATGTTTATTGTTATAATTTAGTTCAGCTAATCATTCTTTTCTCTTTCACATGCCATGTCCCTTCAGGTCTTGGGCGATGATGACTTTCTGCAGCTTTCTGTTCTTTGGAGCTCTTAGCAACACGAGTTGGTTTAATCCCTTCCCCAATCTATTTATCCAAGCTGCGTAGTGGGTTACTCGATAGTCTCTTTTGTCACATTTACCGTCGCCATGTTACGTAAGGATCATATTCTCCAAGCTTTCTTTTCAAATTTTATCTCCCAAAAAATTCTAACTCTTTCTGATTCTAAGCATAAATTTCCTGTTTGGTATTCTTCTTCTTCTATGTGCCCTGTCCCTTCAGGACGTAGGCGATCGTGACTTTCCACGTTTCCCTATCCTTGGTGGCTCTGAGCACGCCTTCTCCTGTTACACCGTGCAATCCTCGTTCTGTCATCCACCTGATTAGGTCCTTCAAATATGTTATCCGCTGCTTTCCCCCGTCTCTTTTTCTCTCTATCTGGTCTGTTAGTATCAGGTTCTCCAGGCTCTCCTTCCTCATTGGGTTTCCCAGGAACTTCAGCAGTCTCTTCCTGATGCTCGTTATTAATTTCCTTTTTGTCTCCATCATTTCCAAGACCTCATCATTGCTCACATTCTCGATCCATGAGATTCGCAGCTGTAGAACCAGATTTCAGTTGCTTCAAGTTTTCCTTCATCTTTGATGATATTGTCCAGCATTCACTGCCATATTGAAGAACTGACATCACATAGCAACCCAGTACTCTCTTCTTTGTTTCTAGCGAAAGTTTTCTGTTTCTTAATACTTTACTCAACTTCTGGAATGCTTCCTTCGCCATGCCAATTCGCCTTCGGATCTCTGTGTCGCACTTTCTGTCTTCTGTTATAACGCTTCCCAGGTATTTAAATTTTTTTACCTGCTTGGTTCTGGTAATCCCGACCTGTATTTGGCATTTTGGGCTGACCTTTTTACTGATTCTACTTAAAACTTCCTCGTTGCTCACATGTCCCATTACTCGGCATCCTACTATAGAACCACATTGCCGTTTCATTTCTCTGAAGAAATTCTCCAGCATTTATTGCTGGAAAATGATTGATACTGTTTTCTTTGTTTCTAATGAACATTTCTTGTTTCTTAATACTTTGATTAGCTTTTGGAATTCACCTTTTGCTTTCCTAATACGCCTTCAGATTTTTTAATAACATTTTTTGTTGTTTCTTTTAACGGTTCCAGATATTTGAATTCCTGTATTTGATTTTGGCATCTCTAATTTGTAGACTAAAAAGCAATAGTTATTTCCAGTTAAAGCGAGACCGTAGACTGAAAGAAAAATGAATGGATGTAAGTCAAATTTTGATTTCCTGGTATCGATATCAAATAAGTTCTTTTCGTCGTAAACTAAATTTTGAAGGCTAAATAAGTCCTCTGAGTAAATGGTATCATGGCTGAGACTAAGAACTACAATTATATCTACTTAGAGCCAAACCCGAATCAAAAACCTAAAATAAAAGAGCTGAAAAAATACAGACATGCAGGCAGATAAACAGACACACACACACAAACATATTGCCTTATATATATATATATATATATATATATATATATATATATATATATAATCAATTTTTTGAACTATTGTAAGAACTGAAACCTTGAAACTTCTAAATATCATTTCCTATGTCTTTGTCTATGAGTGTATCAAATTTGATTAAAATCAGGTCACTCCTTCTATTAACCCGACTTTTTCAATTATCGATTTTCGATATTTATCGGAGGTACCTCGACACAAAACCTAGCTAAGAATACTCGCAGAAGCTTATAGTAAAACTGTGTAAATTTTCAAGAAAATCGGTTCAGCCGTTTCGGAATCTATAGATAACGGACACACACAGACACTTTGTCAACATTTGTTGACATTACGATACATTTCGGTGCCGATATAGTTATTTGCGTGAATCGAAAATTGTGTTATATAGGCTTGATTTGACTTCGTTTAGACTGTTGTTTATTCGTGATCAAGAGGTCTAAGACACGCCAGATCAATTGGTGGCTTCCCCTATGTTGATAGGGATCGCAGGTTCGAATCTTGCCGAATGACACACATTTTCGTAACAAAAATGTATCGTAAAAAATCAGGCCGGTAGAAATAAATGTATCTATTGTTTGATTATAAACAGAATATCTAGTTAAATATGAATCAGTCAGTCAGTTAAGTGTCATACATGATACGCGCTTGGGCGATCATGTCTCGAAAGTGACATGACTGACTGGGGAGAAGATTATCCCGCAGTAGGTTGCCATTGCTTTCTGCGGTAGATTGGTTGCCAGCCAGGGCTATAGAACACAATCTGCCCTACTATTTAACCCATAACTGGAAGGAAGAGATGGATTAATACCTTTCCTAAGGATATTTGCGCGTAAGTGAATGCAATGAATTCAGCTGGAATTCGAACTCGGCTCCCTGATTTCTCGTTCCGAACCGATATCCAATGCACTACAACGCACATAAATATGAGTATCGATCAAAAATAATGTTCAAACAAATTATTTCAAATTGTCGGTTGTTGTAAAATTTTCGTTAATCTTCGAAAATGCCGTGTCTACAATACAAAAACATATACATAGGGGAGACATCACGAACACAACGCGGATCTACGAACACAAAAGAGACTTACGTTTGGACATACTTTCCAACTCTCTTGCATTACATCGAAACAACGTAGGACACCATTTTGATTTCTCAAATACTAGATCAATTTAAAAAAGAGCATAACCTCTTAAGGAGAAATTACTTTGAAAAATATTAATAGCATTACTACAAATTATAAACACTCGTTTAAAACATTACATCACTTCAGCATTTTTCTACAAATCTATACTCCATGAATACAATTTGTGTCTAACAGTAGATATAATTAAATAATTTAATGATACTTCTATATATTATTCCATATGATTCATAAAATTATAATATTGTTTTCTCTATGTGCTCTACATTCTATATTACATATTTTATTAATATATATTACTTCATTATAATCTATATTATGATTATGTTTTCCCTATTATTTCCTTTAGTCCTGGGTATGGCAGTAAACTGTATCCAGCAGCAAGGCCTATGATTTAGAAGTCGCGAGGAGCATTGAACTACCTCTTATTTGCTGTTGTTTCTAGGTCCACCCTGACCCGGAGTAGTAGCACCTGTTAGGGTCCCACCTATGAGCAAATAGTTAACCACTAAAATGGGCTAAAAAAAACTCTGAAAGTATAAAAAATATACTTTTATAGAAACATATACATACAAATAAACCTTTGTAGAAAAATATACATTTTGAAGGAAAAATATTACCAACAACACATTTTTGAAAGAAAAAAAATTACCAGCAATACACCTAAATTCCCTCTATATAACATGTCAACACAAATTCTAATAGTATCATTTAATGGAACATTTGTGTATAAACCGACAATGTCAAAGGAGACCATAAATTTATCCCTAGATGAAAAATCTAAGTTTCTAATGAAACTAGAAAATCTGAAGGAGTCGATGACATTGTGCGCAGACAGAGCAAGAGACACAGGTTGGAGAATCTCAGCCAACCACTTAGCCAACTCATGTTGTGCGGAGCCCACCATAGACAAAATAGGTCTGAGTGGGACTCCGTCTTTATGAACTTTTGGAAGGTCATACATTCTAGGGCGTTGCGAGCCCACGGGTCTGATCCTACTATAGATGTCCTTAGAAATTAATTTGTCCTTATACTGGGACAACAGCCAACGTTGAAGTTTGGCTTCTATTTTGCCGGTCTTATCGTGAGTATTGGCTGGACCGATAAAAGTAAATTTAGACGGATCATCTAATATACTATGCATCTTTGCAATATAATCCGATCTATTCAAAATCACGACACCGGCACCCTTGTCTGGCTTGGTGATATAAATGTCACCCCGCGAGCGTAAAGCTCTAATCGTTTGAAAATGAACACTGCGCCAGTCGAGAGAATCTTTCTCGCAACCTAGCGCAGAGTATTCAGTGGCAAACTCAAACAACCTAGTTTTAATCTCAGAACACTTCTCGACGGACTTAGGAACATGATGGACGATTTGAGAGTATAACAACTCAAACTCAGAAAGAATCCGTTCCTTATTAACAGCTGAGGGAGGAATACAAAATTCCAATCCACGGGATAGAACAGAAAGCTCAATACCAGTGAGATTAATATTGGAATAGTTGAAAATGTGTCGGTGTAGATCACCTGACACAGAACCAAACCGTCTGGTGATTAAGTATTCTAGGTACTTGTTATTTCTCCCATTTGCAGATTCTTCCAACCGAAACCTGCAATTCACTAAAAAGCGAAAGAACCGGAAATAATCAAAGAAGCTCATTTCTGTTTTGATTTTGTTCAAATTTGAACGAAAAGAACGTAAGCACCCATTTGAGCGATCAAACAATTTATCAAGCTCATACTTAACTAAAGAGTGTTCAACTGAGGTATTAGTGGATTTAATTCTGGCTAACCGATTCTGAATATAAGAAGGCGCAACACCACATGACAAACAAGATTTGAGAAAAGATCTTCTAATTCGTAAATTATTCACCCTATGCCATACTCTTACAACCTGATTAATCCTGTAGTATATATATACTACAGGATTAATCATAGGATTATGGCATAAGGGTGAATAATTTGAGAATTAGATCTTTTCTATATATATATATATATATACTACAGGACATAATTTATAGGCACCCTAGTGTTTTAAAAACTGGTGCAGTTCATACTATTTTGTAGTATTTATTGCCAAGTGAATAATTGTAAATGAAAATAGAATGATTCCTTTGTTACTACCGCACAATAACATGCGCATCAAATGAATTTATAAATATTTAATAATTACATATATTGCAGTTTCATCAATGAAAGAATGAAAAAAAAATTAGGGTGAAGTGAAGATTATGAAGATATGGAAGATAGAGAGATTCACGTGAAAATTTTAATATTATAGAGTTCAAGAAAGCATCCACCCGAAAGTTTTCTTTTCCACGAAGTAGAAATTCTTGGGGAAAATGAGTGTAACTAGGAGTACCGAAATAATGAGGATGGTTCGACTGCACAGAAATAGTAAGGTGGGTAGTCTTATTTGTAAAGGTCTGAAGTAGAAGAACTGAAGAATCTTTATGTTTGCTGAAATAAATTCTGTATTTATAACCGTTTATGTGCTAAGTTTTTTCTCAATATATTTGCTCTGGATAATATCCATTGAGCTGACTATTTTTATCTAATTTATATTATTAGATAAAATCTTTTGGATTATCCTCTTCGTCTTCACAGATTGCTATTCTCTGATATATATATATATATATATATATATATATATATATATATATATTATCCTTGGTAATTGGTAAGGTTAATTCCATTGATGATCTTAATCCGATGAGAACGCTATGTTAGACATTAACAGAGTATTGTAATGGAAATGAATTTGATCAATTTTATGAATCCATCGGTGATAATTTTTTTCGTGAATAAAAAATATACAACTCATAAGACGGAAATATTTTACAACAATGAATGTTTTAATTTATTCAGACGGAAGGATCAGTCGCGGGAAGGAAAAGAAGAAAATATTTTGTTGTATATATATATATATATATATATATATATATATATATATATATATGAACAGAAAAAATACAACAGAAAATAAACACAGCGCTGATGAGTGAATACAAAATTATGGTGTCATCACGAAACTTCGAAATCGGCAAGAATCTGCTTAGTTAAAGTGGCAAATTCTTTGCACTAAAACTATATATATATATATATATATATATATATATATATATATATATATATATTAATGCAGGTTTCATTGAATAATATAGACAAGTTTTGTCTATTAATTTTGTGTAGGATCCGTTCATATCGTTTGATATACTTGATGGTGATGTCGTTGAAAGACAACAAAAAATCACAGTAATTGTTGATTTTTTTATCGGGTCTAAGCTTTCGGCTCACATAAGCCATTATCAAAGAGTAAATATTAATACACAGTAAACATAGAACATTTAAGTTATTAACAATAAAGAGAATTGAATTGAAAATATAAGTCCATCCCTACCGTGGCGGATGGCCGAAGACAGTGACAGAATATATTTTAAACTCCTATTCCTCCCCTTCCTAAATATACCATTTCAACACCCTGTAACCCCGCGAATACCAGTTCTGTCCTTTTCCACTTTGTGACCGTTGTTAACCAAAAACCCCTCCCCACTCTAACTCAGGGCCTTCGCCATTTGGAAAAACAATGTCGCTGACGTGACGTAGAATCTCTATTAGAGATCCTATGTCGCAATGTACATCCGACACCTTTGAATTTTGAAAATTTTCTCTAATTTATATTGGCTCTGTATTCTTAATACATTGAGCTCTCTGCCTGTATCACTTTTAATATTAAAATTTTTTAATATTGTTTAGGATCAGGTTCTTGGAATTTACCTTCCTACTCTTCCACTTCGGATTAAAGAAAAACAAATATATATTAGTCATCCACATACAAGCCCGTTTCGCTGTATCACAGCTCATCAGTGTGGCTAGACATATCCACTTGCTTCTGGCCGGGATCGAAACTCGACCGATCTGGTGTCAGTCGGAGTCTCTACTCCCTAAGCCATCGTCGCATGGGGTTATATATATGTGTGTGTGTGTGTGTGATAGGGAAATTGTTTTTTTAAAAATAAGGATAAAGGGGTTGTTGAGCTTTGTCTGTAAGACAAAGAGCACCATGGCCCAGTTAACTGCACCAGAAATTTGGAAACGACATGTTGTTCTGCTTGAAAATCACACTGGAAGTTCCAATACGTCAATCCGTGGCCAGTGTTGAGGATATGGAAAAAAGTTGAATGTGTCTGATCGTGATTACGAAGTTACAGCAGCTCGGAAAATTTCTTTTGGTCTTTTTGATAAGAAAAGAACTCTCGAATTTATGAGTGAGATCCCTCCATTTCAATCGTGTCCATAGCTTAACCCTAACCTTATCCCTAACAAGACTAGAGGTAGCAACAATGCATGAACGAATGATAGGCTTATATACGTACAAGATGGATTTTGGCGAGAAAAATTGTCTATCACGATACAGTGAACGAACTTTTTTTCTAGCAATAGATTCACTCTAATCCTTCCAATTTATATCGGCCCAAAAAAACGTGAGAATAAGTCTTGTGAAGGACAGCATCAACCAATCAGATTGTAGATAGAAGCAAAAATAGTTCCTTCTGAAGACTAAAAATTTTTTGTTTTGTCGGTGTTACAATTTACAAAAGCTTTTTGCCCCATGTAACAACAATTACAGTCTGTTTCATTTTTGAATGCAATGGCCTGAAGATTACTTTCAAGCATGAACGAGACATTTGTCGCTAGATGTTGAACTCATTTTCTACTTATATATATATATATATATATATATATATATATATATATATATATATATATATATATATATCCGTTCGTATGATCTGATTAGCTTGATAGTGTTGTCATGGAAAGACGGCAAGAAATCGCAATAATTGTTGATTTTTTTATCAGGTCTGAGCTTTCGGCTTACATAAGCCATTATCAAAGGATGACCATTTAATGTTCAGTGAATATAGAACATTTAAATTATTATTAACAGAGTGGAGTTATACAGAGAAAATTAGACAGGTCCATTTTTTGTGTCGCACATGGCTGTAGGCCGAGAAGGAATGGTGGTAGTGGGTTTTTTGTTCAATTGAGTGTGTAGTGGCATGAGGGACTGGTCTGAGAACTGCTGCTACTATGGTGTAGAGGGTAAGTATAATAGCTATGACCTCTCCCGTCGATTATAGGCATTGAAGTATGTTAGTAGAGGTGTCGAAATTTATTTTATTTAGGCTAGCTTTAAACTGTTTGATGTAGATACCTTCTAGAATTTTAAGTTTTCGTTTATTATTTTCTTGTCTAAGTATATGCGTATTTCAACAAGTGTTTGCCTAAGAAGTATTAATGAAAAAATGCTGCCAAAATACACACAATATACATATATATATATATATATATATATATATATATATATATATATATATATAACATAGTACACTTGGTATGTAATCCGGGTAAATGCCAAAAGGGACGAACTCGAGAGAACGCAATGTTAAATTCATTTATTCATTTTGACAGAGTAATATTTTATAAAGGATCCAAATGGTACAACAGTAGGCAATCGAATATATATATATATATATATATATATATATATATATATATATATATATATATATTCGATTGCCTACTGTTAGTTAATATATATATATATATATATATTGCCTACTGTTGTAACATTTGGATCTGACGAGCCGCGTTAAGAACATCAAAGCGGTGAAATATGTATCATTCAAGCTAATAATCAAAAATCCTTTATAAAATATTATATATATATATATAGTTATCCGCAGACTGTATCACAGTTCATCAGTACGGTTAGACATCCGATAAAGTCCGTGTGCACTTTAAAAAAATTATAACATTATTTCTATTTGTGATTGAAGTAATCTTTAAAAAATGTAATAACGTTTAATGTGCCTAGTTTTACGTATAATTATAGAATAATTCTTTACCACAAAATTTGCAACAATTTTTAGATAAGTAAACAGATGGATCAGAAAGGGTAGGCCATTTTTTTGGCCTCCACGTTCGCTAGATTTGACTCCATTAGATTTTTTTATCGGGACATGTGAAAAACAATTGTGTATGCACTAATATCAACTGCCTAGTAGTTCTACCAAACTCCATTAGAACTCTAAAGAACTCTTTAGAACTCCTATGAACTTCCCAAGAACTTCTAAGAACTACTCGAGTTAACTTCCTGTTAACTCTTATTAATATAGGAGGGTGAGTCCATTATATGAGGAATAGGTGTGTTTCACTATAACAGTATATATATATATATATATATATATATATATATATATATGATCTCGTAAAGAGATTGAAAGTCCTTGGTTACCTTGAGAAATGAATAAAAATAAGATCTGTCAATGTTACAGCTCATTTCTGACATTGTTTGATTGTAATACGCGAAATGTTTGCAATTTATTTAATCTGACATGTTTTAAAGAAAATTTGCTGCCTAAATACACAAAATATATTTATTAATATATATATATATAATAGATATGTAGTCATCCGCAAACAGATCTGTTTCGCTGTATCACAGCTCATCAGTACGGTTAGACTCCGATTGCTTTTTAACCCATATATATATATATATATATATATATATATATTGATATATATTAATATATATACATTTCATAACGATTAACACACACACACACACACGTGTGTGTGTGTGTGTGTATAAACAGAGTGGTTGAAAAGTAACTCCCTAGTTTATTTATGACGAACTCTCCTGTCTTGTAAAAATTATAGTCAGACGACCCAACCACCCTACATATCTATATTTATATACGCATATATATTTGTGTGTCTATAAATCTATCTCATGTTTATATATATATATATATATATATATATATATATATTAGGGAGATCTACTGCCGTGACATGTATGTAAGCCATATGTTGCGAATATTTAAAAACCCAAATATACATGCATGAGTTTCAGCAATAGATAGATAGATAGATAGATAGATAGATAGATAGATAAGGTGTAAAGATCATAGGGGACTGGATTTTAAAGAGGAAAAAGGAAGAAAGAAGAAACTGTGGGCCAGGCGTGCCCCTGACTCAAAATCCCCACTCACGTCACCAGCAAGTATGAATCTGTCATCAGGTGTCCGCCATCTTACATACACAAACATTGCTGGACGAGCGGTCGAAACAAGCCGGTACTCTTAATATCGAAAGGCCCATTTCCATCGCTGGAGGTCTGACTATTGTTTAGGGGTTGGGCGAAAGGAAGTAAAAAAAGAAGAAAATTACTAACATGAGCCAGGCGGACTTGTTTGGTTTTCGATGAGGTGTGTGCGAATGAAAACAGAAGCAAACAGTGGAAATTTATTTCTTTTTTTTATTTTTCTGCTTTCTTTAAACGTCTTTTCTTTTTTCTCTTTTTTCCAATAAACAGAGAAATAGGATGAGATTTTTCATGATGTTCGGAAAGAAAGTTTACTTTATAGGTTGGGGATTTAATCTGTATCATTTTCACCAAGGTCAGCAATTTCTGTATTCCAAATTGGATCTATTATCCCCTTGATTTGTTTTTTTACGACTTATCAACCTTTGGCAGGTTATTTAATGCCAGAAAATATTGTCTAGGTTCTAATAATGTTTTTGATACTAAAAAACTAAAGTCGGAGTGAAAAGAAGTCGGGCCATACATTTTTCTTTGGTGGCTCGACTCCAACCACTTTCTCACCGACGGGATGTGGCTTCCCTCTGTCTGTTCTATAAATATTTACATGGCTTCTGCTCCGACGAACTTAAGTCACTGGTGTCCCTGCCACATGAGTATACTGGCAACTGGTTCCCACCCATTTACAGTTAGATCAACCAAATGCAGTCGACAATTCTACTCCTGCAGCTTCTTTTCTCGCCATTCCCGCCTGTGGAACTCACTTCCATATTCTTGCTTTCCTGACGGCTACAACCTCCAGGAATTTAAATGAAATGTCAATATCCATATCTTAACCACTTGACTCCAGTTCTTTCTACATCTCCCTGTATATCTTTTCCTTTCTCTCTACTTTTGCAACTGTCATCACACTTGTATTTCCATCCTTCTTTTGCTCCTTTCTCTGACACCCCCTCTAACTGTTCTGTCTTTCTCTTTACTCTCCTCATATCTAATCTTTTTCTTTTATTCATTCCGCTGCGCATCAGTGGCCTTGCTTGGAGTGAAACAAACGTTAAAGAAAAAGTTGTACATAACTATATATGACGAACCGATATCTATGACACCAGTCGCATATCTAAGTTTTCAGCACCTGGTATTCACAAATAGTCAAATATCTAGGTTCTGACCTGGATCGATATTGCTTAACTTTGGTGATTGTACAGAAACCAATGTTTCAACGTGCCTTTGCTGTCACACGAATAAGTTTGAAACAAAATGAAAACAAAAAGAACATTTGCACTCAATATCAGAAAAAACAGCTGAAGTTTCATGGAAATATAATAAAGAAAGAAGGCTGGGAGAATTTGATGCTCACAGGGCATACTGAAGTCAAGAGGAACAGAGAAAAACGATGAGTAAATTATGTAATGAGTTAGGTAGTATGGAGACGTGATTACCCACCTTCTTGAGAGACACAGCACAGAGAAAGAATATAATGCGCCAAATAAATTTTGTTTATTTTCTCTGCAATATCTTATGAATTGTAATACTGTCAATGTCAGCGAGATAATGAGATTTAGTTTATTACCACTGGCGATGAGGTAGTATTTTTGCTCTGATATTAGTGATCTGCTCAAGCAAGGAAGTAAAAATCCAACTTCTTGCTAAAGCAAATCAAAACAAAATAATTGTAATTTTCAGAAAAATTCATATGCAATAACAAGGATAACTACATGATAACAAGGAGGACGAAAATGAGTCTGGATTATCGTCAATGCCAGTGATTCTTTATTTAGCTACATAACATGGGATTAGGATATGCGCTGTGGTGCAGTAGCTATCGACTCGGAACGACAAATCGGGGTACCGAGTTTGAATTCCTGTTGAATTCCTTGCATTCACTTACGTACAAATACCCTTGGGAAAGGTATTAATCCGTCTCTCATCTCCAGTTATGGTCTAAGTAATAGGACAGACTCGGTCCTATAGCCTTGGTTGGCAACCAGTATACCGCAGAAAGCAGTGGCAACCTACTGTGGGATAATCTTCTGCCAAGTCAGTCATGTCTATTTTGAGACATGATCGCCCAAAGTGTGTATGACGTATGGCACTTAATCGACTGAACATGGGATTCGCAACGGCTACATACAGTTTTAAATACAGTATTGTCGTGCTTCTAAACCGGTTAGTAGGTCCCACTATATATATATATAGTCATCCGCAGACAGATCTGTTTCGCTGTATCAAAGCTCATCAGTACGGTTAGGCTCCAATTGCTTTTAACTCAGGATTGAAACCCGACCGAATTGGCGTCACTCGGTGATTCTACCTCTGGGCTATGGGCGCTCGGTAGAAATATATATATATATTTTAATTCAGATACTTTAATCCAAGCGAAAAAAGGAGGAAGGTAAATTTAAAAAAAACGATCCTAATTAATATTAAAATTTTATTTTAATATTAAAAAATGGTACAGGAAGAGAGCTCCATGTAATAAAATATTACAGAACAAAAATATAATATAAAAAAGGATTAATTCAATGATGATGGATGATCATTTCGATATGAAAATCCCCACGGGGGATAACACATCACCTCAGCAACAGAAAAATCCTTTCAGAAACTGGAGAAAAATCAGAGACTGATCGAAATGATCATCCAACATCATTGAATTAATCCTTTTTAATATATATATATATATATATATATATATCCTTTTGGAAATTAAATGAAACAAAATTAATAATGTCTTCCTAGGATCTTTGACACTTTCCTTGGCGTTGTTTTTCTCTTTCGACCGCATTTCCATTTACGCTTTGGACTGATGGATTCAATTTATTTGTAATCGTTTATGAAACTACTGACAGTTACAAGGCTGACACCGACAATAGCCGTGATTTCTCTGTGCTTGCCAGTTTGTTTATGCAACGTTATATCTTTCATACGCTTATTGGAGTGACGTCCATCGCAGTCAATAACCGTAGGACACCGAATCGACAGTCGAGACAATAGGGTCTGCGCGTAATAAAAATCTGATGCAATCACAGATGACGCAATATTTTTCAAGGCCAAACAAATTTCAACATACATCCCTAAAATAGATTCATAATACTGTACACTGACATCATCTGAGAAGAAAAATAGGAATTGATTACTACCTGTTACTCCAGTGGGTCTAAAATTGACCGTATGGTTGAAGAAAGGCAAGGGAATATATATATATATATATATATATATTTTTAATTCAGATACTTCAATCCAAGGGAAAAAAGCAGGAAGGTAAATTCCAAAAAACCCGATCCTAATTAATATTAAAAATTTATTTTAATATTAAAAAATGATACAGGAAGAGAGCTCCATGTAATAAAATATTACAGAGCAAATATATATATTAAAAAAGGATTAATTCAAAGATGTTGAATAGCCATTTCGATATGAAGATCCCCACGGGGGACGACACATCACCTCAGCAACAGAAAAAACCTTTCAGAAACTGGAGAAAAATTAGTCTACTTTTCCTCTTTAAATAGATTGCAAAGAAATTAAAAAATAAATAATAAAATAAAATAAAATAAAATAAAACTAAAAATAAAGGGAAAGAAAAAGAAAAAGAAAACGAAAAAGAAAAAGAAAAAGGTAGAATAAAATCAAATAAATAAGAAAAGAAAAAAATGACATCGTCTGGGTTCGCAAAAAAAAAGGGGAGAATGTAACTAAAAATTAACGGACGTTAAATCGACGTCCGTTTAGGCAACACGGAAAAAAGGTGGTAAGAGAGATAAAAGAAGGAAGGGAGGGTAAAAGAAAGAAACTAAAGAAAAAAATTTTTTTTTAAATATTACAGACGCTGGACAAATCCAAAAACCTAATTTCCCCAAAACGTTGAAGTATTAGAAAAAGGCCTTTACTTAAAAAGGCATAATTATTAATAAAAGGGAATAAAAAGATATAGGATTTAAAATAAAATTATTTTTAAAAAAATTAGGTCATTTGAAATTAGACTAAATAAAGACAACACTAGGTAAAAAAAAAAAAAAAAAAAAAAAAAATTACAATTATTATATACATACCTATAGAAGTACACACATACATACATATATATACACCCACAATTCTACGAATAAGAATACATATATACACAAACACACACATACATTCAATTTATTACACACCTATATACATATATATATATAAATATATACACACATATATATTACACACTTATATACATATACATGCGCATACACACATATATATGTGTGTACACACCTATATACAAAAAATTCATATACACATAATATACATGTGTACACACACATGCACACACACACACACACACACACACACACACACATATATATATACATATATATATATACACATACATACACATATTCCATATGCACTCACACACATACATATTAATGAATATTATGAAAAGGAGCATTTAAATAGCTAAAAAAACTTTTTCAAAATTACATATAGCCCACATACATAAATACATATATACATATACATACATATATATATATAAAAAAGTACATCCACACACAAACATACACATATACATAAAAAAAAAAAAAAAAAAACTTTTGAACTTTAGGAGGGAATTTATAAACAAGTGCCGCCATAGGGCGGATTTTAACTTCTAATTTCAAATTTTAATTTTTAAATTCTAAATTTTTCTATAATTTTTTTTAATATTTAAAAAAATTTTTAATTTTAATTTTAAATTTAATTTTTTTTTTTTTTTATGTATATGTGTATGTTTGTGTGTGGATGTACTTTTTTATATATATATATATGTATGTATATGTATATATGTATTTATGTATGTGGGCTATATGTAATTTTGAAAAAGTTTTTTAGCTATTTAAATGCTCCTTTTCATAATATTCATTAATATGTATGTGTGTGAGTGCATATGGAATATGTGTATGTATGTGTATATATATATATGTATATATATATGTGTGTGTGTGTGTGTGTGTGTGTGTGTGTGTGTGTGTGCATGTGTGTGTACACATGTATATTATGTGTATATGAATTTTTTGTATATAGGTGTGTACACACATATATATGTGTGTATGCGCATGTATATGTATATAAGTGTGTAATATATATGTGTGTATATATTTATATATATATATGTATATAGGTGTGTAATAAATTGAATGTATGTGTGTGTTTGTGTATATATGTATTCTTATTCGTAGAATTGTGGGTGTATATATATGTATGTATGTGTGTACTTCTATAGGTATGTATATAATAATTGTAATTTTTTTTTTTTTTTTTTTTTTTTTTACCTAGTGTTGTCTTTATTTAGTCTAATTTCAAATGACCTAATTTTTTTAAAAATAATTTTATTTTAAATCCTATATCTTTTTATTCCCTTTTATTAATAATTATGCCTTTTTAAGTAAAGGCCTTTTTCTAATACTTCAACGTTTTGGGGAAATTAGGTTTTTGGATTTGTCCAGCGTCTGTAATATTTAAAAAAAATTTTTTTCTTTAGTTTCTTTCTTTTACCCTCCCTTCCTTCTTTTTATCTCTCTTACCACCTTTTTTCCGTGTTGCCTAAACGGACGTCGATTTAACGTCCGTTAATTTTTAGTTACATTCTCCCCTTTTTTTTTGCGAACCCAGACGATGTCATTTTTTTCTTTTCTTATTTATTTGATTTTATTCTACCTTTTTCTTTTTCTTTTTCGTTTTCTTTTTCTTTTTCTTTCCCTTTATTTTTATTTTTATTTTATTTTATTTTATTTTATTATTTATTTTTTAATTTCTTTGCAATCTATTTAAAGAGGAAAAGTAGACTAATTTTTCTCCAGTTTCTGAAAGGTTTTTTCTGTTGCTGAGGTGATGTGTCGTCCCCCGTGGGGATCTTCATATCGAAATGGCTATTCAACATCTTTGAATTAATCCTTTTTTAATATATATATATATATATATACATATATATATATATATATATATATATATATATATATATAACTGTAAATTTGTCGTTGAACACGTCTTGAAAAACCCACCGAGTATAAACGCGGAGGGAAAAAATGCTAACAAAAAAAGAAACGAACTAAGCACTTGAACATTAGTCAAAGTACTAGTCGAAAGAAAAAAAAACCGAGACGAGGAACCTAACACGTAAAGCGCTCAATACACAAGTAGAGCAAACAATTCACGTACTATATATATATATATATATATATATATATATATATATATATCGTACGCCAATGATTCTTCCCTGCATAGTATATGTTTTGTTGTACAGTAGATATCTGCAAGGAGAACAGAGTTCGAATTCTAGCTGAATTCGTTGCATTCACTTACCCGCAAACACCCCAAATACCATTAGGAAAAGTATTAATCCATCTCTTCTCTTCCTATCTATGGGTTAAATAGCAAGACAAATTGGGTTCTATAGCATTGATTGGCAACCAGTTTCCCGCAGAAAGAAATGGCAACCTTCTGCCAGAAAATGTTCTTCACAGTCTTTCAGGACGTGATAATCTAAGCGTGTATCTCGTATGGCATTTAACTGATCAGGGCTACATGCTAAGTTTTTATTCTCATACAACCCAAACTGCAGGGAGAAGTGGATTCATATATATCTTAAATAAGAGAATGTAATGAACACAACTGGAATTCGAACTCGGCTCTCCGATTCCTCAATCCATTACGCCACTGTGGCTCCTGAGATAATTATTGCATATTTGCAAATGACACTTTCTTTACTAGAGAGAGAGACAGAGATTGTTAAACTTGTGGTATGCTTTAACCAAGTTTCTCTCGTCGTTTCAACCGCTATATAGCACCCTTCGGCAATAATATATCTCTTTTCCTGAAATGTAAGCGTGCCATTAACCCCACAGTCTAGCCCACACCAGCGCCACCACGGATTTAAAGACCCGGTTATAAACCGCGTGTCATTTCTACCCGCCAGGCAGTCACGTGGCGTGCAGATAAAGAAAGCGCATATGGTTCTCGCATGCACGTCAAATGCTTCGACTCTGCACGCAGAGTAATTAGCACACAAAACACAGCTCCACATAATCAAGGTCAGGTTAATAGGTGTAGCCCATCTCTGGGTACGAACTCCAGGGGTTACTGGAATGTTATGAGGCGGTGTGTATAAACAATATTCAGAGGTTTCAAAAAAAGAGATACATCTCTGAGGGATGGTCTTTGATGGAAACTATATTGGGCTTGTCAGACTATTCTTATTATTATCTCTGTTCGCACGGTTTTTGTATTATAAGTTTTCCTCATCAAGTCATACGACCTCAGACAGAGAGTACCTTCAGCAGGACATCACTCCACCCACGTCTATTGAACAGGTTAAGAGGCTCATCCCTTGTTCCCTGTTTAGAATGTGGTTTCCGGCTTTCTCTTTTCCAATCTTCTCACTTTGTTTTTTTTTTTCAATTGGAGTAGATAGATCTATCTATCGCCCGGTTCACACTCCACCCACGTCTATTGAACAGGTTAAGAGTCTCATCCCTTGTTCCCTGTTTAGGATGTGGTTTCCGGCTTTCTCTTTTCCAATCTTTTCACCATTATGTATCCCTCTGCACATCAGTGGCGTTACCGCCTTGCTCGGGGGTGATACGATTAAAAAAAAAAGAAAAAAACATTAGCAGTGCTAAGCAGAGTTCTAGAGCATAGGTTCCCAACCAGTAGGTCGAGACACCCTGGGGGTCGCGAAGCCTTGGCAGGGGGGTCATGATGCCATGACAGGGGAGCGTATAGCCTTGTTAGAAGTAGCTTGTGAAAACATTAATTGTATTTCATCAGTTACATTTTTCAAGCACTTTTTTTGTTTAGATGCAAAGTGATAGTTTTGACAAACGTTTTTAAGGTTGTTATTTCTAAGCTTTAAAAAAATTAATGCATATATTAACAATATATCTGTCTTGTGTGTCTTACTCTTCTATATACCTCTTCTTTTCAGCACTATCCAACTTCGACAAGCGAGAACTGAACCGTTCCCTTGCCAAATCTCTTTAAAAGACGTCTTAAAATTTCTCCAATCTTATAGAAATCACAAATGAAAGCGTTGCAAATAGTTATATCTTTGAATTTTATGGTGCTCATTTTTGTAATTATTTAATTGAATTAAAATGTTTCTTTCCCTGTCCTTCACAGAAAATAAAAATAAAATTAAGCTGCTGATAGTAAGCCCTAAGTAGGGGGTCGCATGGGTTTCAAACTTTTAGGTAACGAGTCGCGAGTGCCAAAAGGTTGGGAACCACTGTTCTAGAGCAATGAAATACCTTAGTTCCACCAGTCTAAAATCCACCATGCTACGCATCTTGTAGCGAATCACCCTCATTCTCTTCATATTCCATTGGTGAGATGAAAAATCCACTCGAACAACTTTTTGCCACGAACCTCTGCCTTGTGGAACCTGCTCCCAAGAAGATACTTCCCTGATCTATACAATCTTAACCTATTCAAGTCTAGGGTCAGCTATTATCTTCCTCAGATATCTACATAAACCGTGCCTCTTGCTTTGTAACTCTCTACCTGGAGGTGCACTTGAGGCTTGTACAGAGTAAATATCATTGTAAAAATATGTAAGACTTTAAATTCAGCGGTATAAACCTCAGCAATAACTGAAGCAATAGTGATCTGTATCTGCCACATTCTTCCATCGGTATGGATCACGATAGTCTACCTAAAAGTAATACACTGCGCCTCCTCAGCCTCACTCTCTCAGCCGATCTCAAGTAGAATGAATACATAGAATCAATAGCTACACCTACTGCTAGGAAGGTTCGGTCTCTATTTTGGGTCAGGAAGTTATTTTTCGTTAGAATCCATCTTGCACATTTATAAACCTACCATTCGTCCGTGCATTGAATACTGTTGCCATATCTGGTCGGGTGCTCCTGCTATTCATCTTGAGGTTCCCGACAAAATCCAAAGAAGGATCTGCAATATAATCGATCCTGACTTGGCGGCTCGTCTTCAATCTCTTTCTCACCGACCGGATGTGGCTTCCCACTGTCTATTTTTCTACAATTATTTTCAAAGTTTCTGCTCTGACGAGCTTCATTTCCTGGTGTCTAGCCTTCATGAATTCACTCATTCAACTAGATTGGCAACTAGGGCCCACTCTTTTACTGTCAAAATAGGCAAATGTAACCGCCACTTCTCTGTCAGTTTCTTTTCTCGCACTTCCCACCTGTGGAACGCCCTATCCCCTTACTTGCTTCCCTGATGGTTACAGTCTCTAAAGGTTTAAGTGCTTCTATCTCTCTAACATCCACCTCTCACTTACCCTTTTTTTGACATCACCTATACCGTTTTTCCTTCCTTTTTTTTCTCTCTCTCTCTCTCTCGCTGTAACCCCCGCACACCAGTGGCTGTATTACCTTGCTTGCTGTGAAATTATTACATAAAAAAAAAAAAACAACAACAAAACAAACCTTCAATCCAAGGATCAGCGTATTCCCAACTTCTTTGGGCATGATTTTATTGAGTATCTGGATCAGTCAATTAATGAGGAGGCATGTTCTTGTTTTCTTGCCTGGTTTTGAAATCTTGTTGACTGCAAAATTATTATTATTATGTCATTTTTCATCATATTTCGATTTCTGCTTTGGTCTCACTACCAACCAAGTCTGCGGGGAGACCTAAGGCAGGTAGTGGCGTGTTGTTATGGCTCCATTTCATGTTTTTCTATCTTCCCTATCATCCCCAGCATTACATAGATAAAGTTTTCCTTAGTGTGTGGGCTGTACTTAATAAGACAATTTTTTGTATATCTCTTAAGCTGGGGTTTCCAGGGATTCTTTCAATGTGTTGTTTTGTTCCATTTTTTATCATTCCAAGTGCACCTACTATCACTGGCACAACTCTTGTTTTCAATTTCCACATTTTTTCTATTTCAATTTCCAGGTCTTTATATTTTGACAGTTTTTCAAATTCCTTGATTGCTATGTTACAATCCGCTGGACAAGCCATATCAATTAATAGACAAGTTTTCTCCTTCTGGTTTTTAACAATAATGTCTGGCCTGTTTGCTTCAATTTTTCTGTCTGTGTAGATGGTGTAATCCCATAGAATGGTTACATCTTCTATTTCTGTAACCGGTGCTGGATGATGTTCATACCAGTGTTTGTTTACAGCTTTTCCATAATGTTTGCACATTGCCCAATGTAAATATTGCCCAACTCTATCGTGGCGATTTTTATATTCGTTTGGGGCAAGCACAGAACAGCCTGAGATTAGGTGGTCTATTGTTTCTTGGTGTTTATCACAAAACCTGCATTTTGGATCCATATTATTATGCATAATATTTGCCTGAAAGTTTCTCGTGAAAAGACTTTGGTCTTGTGCTGCAAGTATAAATCCTTCAGTTTCAGACTTTAATCCAGATGCACGTAACCATCGATGAGTATTAACTTTGTCAACATTGGATTTATTGGCACGTACTGGATATTGGCCATGCAGAGGTTTGTCTTGCCAGCGCTGTTTCATCTTTTCAAGAGCTTTATCTTTGGCTTTCATTTTCATATTTTTTGCCGCAATAGTTGGTTCTTGGCTTCTGTTTTGCTTTTCTACAGAATCTACTAACTGTAAATCTTGTTTGTATTTACTGCCTTCTTTTATTATTGAATATTTTTTCTTTCTTTCTTCATGTTGCCTTACTAATTGTATCATCCAATCCTTTGTTGTTTCTATGTATGTTAGTAAGCCAATAGTTGTTGTCTTGTATGACAATTCCAGCTGAATAAGACCCCTTCCACCTTCTTTACGGGGTATGTATAGACGGTCTACATCAGCCTTTGGATGATGCATCTTATGCTTAGAAAGAAGCTTTCTTGTTTTAGCATCCATTCGCCTGATGTCGTTTAGAGTCCAGTTTAAGATGTTGAAGCTATATTGGACAACTGGGATTGCAAGGCTATTAATGGCCATAACTCTGTTCTGTGAATTTAATTCAGTTTTTAATATCATTCGTAGCCTTCTGTAGTACTCTTTACGCACTATTTCTTTCATTTTTTTATGGTGAATGTTTTCGCTCTCATTTACACCTAGGTATTTATAAGCTTCTTCTGGTTTCAATTCTTTTATTGTTACAGCAGGGTCTAGGCTAATTGAGGATGTTTCTTGTATTGATCCACGTAAAACTGTAGCTTTAGCACATTTATTCAAATTAAATTTCATTCCAATGTCTTCGCTGAAGCATTTTACAGTTTACAGAAGACCTTCCAGCTCATTATCATTCTTAGCATATAACTTTAAGTCATCCATGTAAAATAGATGGCTTATTTTCTTTTGGCCTATTTTATAACCACATTCTGTCTTATTAAGTTGACTGGTTAGTGCTATTAATGATATGCAGAATAGTAAGGGAGATAAAGAATCACCTTGAAATATACCTCTTTTGATGTTTATTTCATCAGACTTATAGGTTCCATTTATATGATTGAGGTAAAGGGTTGTTTTCCATATAGACATGCACTGTTTGATGAAATTGATGATGACGGGCAATATCTTGTATATATTTAAGGTCTTTAAAATCCAGTCATGTGGCACACTATCGAATGCCTTTCGGTAGTCTATCCAGGCAGTACTAAGATTTTTCTTTGTACTGTAGCAGTTTTCCAGGATCATTTTGTTAATTAGCAATTGGTCTTTACAACCATAACAGCCACGTTTGCACCCTTTTTGTTCAAGCGGTATCATGTCATTTCTTTCTAAGAATAAATATGTCTGTTTTGTTAAAATAGATGTTAGTAGTTTATATGTTGTCGGAAGACATGTAATTGGTCTGTAGTTTTTCGGGTTGTTTGTGTCACCATTCTTGGGTAGAAGAAATGTAATTCCTTTGGTCATCCATTATTATTATTATTATTATTATTATTATTATTATTATTATTATTTCGTGCATTTGCGTTCCTACATTCGATGTCTGGTGATGTCACCTGATTGAGTAACATCGAATTATCTCAAACCTCCAGCACCCTCCACAGTATTCTCACAGACTGCAGCATCTCACTTTAGTGAGTGTTACTCTTTTTTCAAATCGTCAGTTTTGCTTTAGCTGTCACTAGCACTGTTCCAAGTCCTTCCTTTACATATTTTTAATTTTCTTGTTGTCTTTCCTTCCTCACATATCAGGAAAGTTCCCTGATAGTTTCCAAATTCCTTCTGACTATCACGTCTTTTTTCCCCATATCTAATCTTGGCACATCCGGTTTTCTTTTTTGAATGGGTGTGTGTGTTGGGGGTTGGTTGTGATTTCTCAAAATCCAAGTAGCTTTTTTAATCTGCACTTTTCTATTCGAATTTGCATGTTCTTGATTATTGTACACGTTGAGTTTCGTGTAGTTTCCGGCATTCTGTGACATTTTCACAGCATCGTAAGTCCCTAGAACTGGTCTTCGGGTGACTACGGTCGTTGTTCCGTTCTGGGTTTTATTGGTGATGTCATTGTATTAGTTTTCACTGTTTCTGATTTTTACTAGAAGGTTTTTCCCGTAGCAAGAAATAGCACAGGGCATATGCTATGTATTGGCTACTTTTATTGTTCTTCAAAAGGGAAATTTTCCTGACTACTTGCCCCTAGCAGAGAGAGTGTAGTGAGTGAAAAACACATATATCTTAACATCTCGAAGACCCCTTGCAATCGCTACTGAGTGAAACATTCCCACTGAAGTATTTGTGAGACAGAAACACTTTTATAATCCGAAAATCTCGCCTTCTCTCTAATTATTCGTCAGTTTACGATTTGCCACTACATCTTTCTTTCTTTTTTCTTGTAGAAAATGTGTCTTTGAATTGAGCCTAAGTAATACATCGTATATTAGAAATATAATATCTTGAATTTTGTATATAGTTGCTTATTTTTTCTGATGCAATTTTTATGAGTGGTGATCATAATGGAGTCCCTTTTCTTTTTAATTTTAAGACTTTTACATTCAATTCTGACATTAATAAAATAATAATAATAATAATAATAATATATATATATATATATATATATATATATATATATAATAAAGTAAATTTTCAATATTCAAAAATGTTGAATGAACATTTCGACGTAAAATCCCTAAGAGAGGTTTTACATCACCTCGGCAACGGCCCTTCTATTTTTTGAATATTGAAAATTTACTTTATTTTATATTAGCTCTGTAATTTTAATTAGATTGAGCTCTTCTCCTGCATCATTTTTTAATATTAAGCATTTTTACTATTAATTAGGATCAGGTTCTTGGGATTTACCTTCCTACTTTTCTATTTTGGATTAAAGTATTATAATATATATATATATATATATATATATATATATATATATATATATTCAGTTGGATTGATGTGAGTTTGTGACGCTGGGTTTCACGCTCTTTTGTGATCGTCAGAGAAACTGATTCATTTTTTAAAAAATTGTATATATGTGGGGTTGTGTAAATTGGTGTTTTTTATGGAAGTGGGAAGAAAAATGTCGTCATGGCGCCACTAATACTAACTCAGGCATACATACACGCTTGTACATCCATTGTCGGACGTAGACACACACACGCTCGCCCACTGAGACTCACACAAATATAACTCTATATGAATAGTATGGAATTTGGCATATATAGCTCTTGAGCGCTTTCCAATAAGTACCGCGCATGTATAATATATAGATAATACACACACGCACACACACACACACACATATATATATATATATATATATGAAATGATTTGTTTGAACATTATTTTTGATCGATACTCATATTTAAGTAGATATTCTGTTTTTAATTAAACATAATTCGAACCTGCGACACCTATCCAAAGAGGGAAAGCTACCATTTGATCTGGCAATGTCTTATACCTCTCGAATCCTGCCGAATGACACACATTTTCGTAATAAAAATTTTTCATAAATAATCAGGCCAGTAGATATAAATATAACAACAGAATATCTACTTAAATATGAGTATCGATCAAAAATAATGTTCAAACAAATCATTTCAAATTGTCGGTTGTTTATAACCAAGTTTCGTTAATCTTCGTTAATTTCCGTAATATATATATAATTGGTCAAATCGTAGGTTCAAAACTATTAGGATAAACGAGAAAGACATAAAAGAGTCACTGTTTGGTTTCAGTTAAAAAGAGATCAGGAAAGAGAGACAGAGATAAAATATAAAGAGGAGGCGATAATACACACATGTGTTTAACGTCTGCTTCGGAAATCT
Organism: Ascarosepion bandense; assembly: GCA_037127315.1. Lineage (NCBI taxonomy): Eukaryota > Metazoa > Mollusca > Cephalopoda > Sepiida > Sepiidae > Ascarosepion > Ascarosepion bandense. The sequence goes on from JBBBDQ010000413.1 coordinate 1,068,659, forward strand.
GATCGGAAAATTGTAAGATGTGTGGAACCACCTTCTTAATTTCTGTTGTTCCTAGGTCCCACCCCCCAACCCGGAGTGGTAGGATCTTATTTGCGAGAAAGCTATGTGCAAATAGTTAACCCCCCAACCCAAAACACTAGGAAACTATAAACATTCTTATCGTATAATTACCAGGAATACGTTTTCATAGTAAAAGTAAAAAAATTGCAAAAAATTAATGCTTCAAGAAAATTAAATTTCGGCATTAAATGGCGTATAAGAAATCAATATATTGTTAAACAAACAAGCAAACCAACAAAAGTCTGCTTCAGCGAAACGAAAAACCTTTCAGTTCTTTTGAATTTCTACCCCCTTACTCCTTTCAATAGTAACCGGAATCTATACTTATTGTTGTTATTGCAATACTTTGTTTAATTTGTTATGCTAAGTTATTTTAAAAAAGAGTTTCCACGGGAATTTTTATAGTCGTGAATCTCGCAATGATTTGATACCATCATTAACATAAGAATTATTATTCATCAGAAAATTAAAATGGCAAAACCGCGACATTTCGGCAGGTTTCTGCCAGTTTTTATGATCAGGATTTAATATATTGCAAATGATCTAAATCTAAACTTATTTATAAATGGAACTTTGTCTGTGTGTATGTGTAGTATGTGTGTCTGTCTGTCTGTGTGTGTGTGTATCCGTTACCTATAGACTCCAGAACGGCTGAACCGATTTTCTTGAAAATTTACACAGTTATACTATAAGTGTCTGCGAGTGTTCTTAGATAGGTTTTGTGTCGAGGTACCCCCTATAAATATCGAAAATCGATAATCGAAAAAATCGCTTTATAGAAGGAGTGGTCCGATTTTAAGCAAATTTGATACACTCATAGACAAAGATATAAGAAACGAAATTCAGAATTTTCAAGGTTGCAGTTCTTACAATAGAGTAGAAAATCGATAATATATATATATAAATCGATACCAGGAAATCAAAATTTGACTTACACCCATTCATTTTTCTTTCAGTCTACGGTTTCGCTTTAACTGGAAACAACTATTGCTTTTTAGTCTTTCGTGCCAACATACAAAGAGTTTGAGCTCGAGGACCATGGATTAGTTTGAAAGCTTTTATTACACCCGAGCAACACCGAGCTTTACTGCTAGTTTTATTATAGAATTAACTGAAAATGAGTAAACCTGATTAGGACTAGATCATAATGTTATATACCCCCTTCGATGGGTACATACTGCTTCGAAGGAAATAAGAATGCTGGATCAAAATGTCGGGGAATAAAACTCTTCTTCTCTGTCGACGAAAATAATCTGCAACCCATGATGAATTTGCTTTTGTTTTTGTTTTTTTTTCCTCATATATGTTGGTACATAAACTGCTATCCATTCGGCGAGGATCTGCTCGAACCGAATGTTGATTATCTTTTACAGATAGATGACGAAATAAACTCAACCCAAAGTGAACCAAAAGAATTTGCTTTTTCACAACTGATAAAATCAACAGACATCAACACGTGTATATGATTAAAATATACAATTATATTATATTCGCTTTTATTCTGTTATTTTTAAGAAAGCGTTGACTTCGCCATGGAGTGAGTGGATTGGTCGTTTCGGAACCCACATGCATACGGGGCATCTAGCCCGTCAGTCAGTCAGTCAGTCAGTCAGTCAGACTCAATGCTGTGTGCGACTTAACTCTAAACTGACTCTAAAATCTGTCAAGACTGTCTCTCTGTAAGAGCTAATGTCATTTAAATACCTTTTTTTGCGTTCCGGTGCATTTTGACCCATCCAGAGCGCTGAATCCTTTGACCTCCGCAAGTCAAAACAAACTCTGCTAGCCACCTGCGTAGTCCAGTGCAAAATACACTTCTTGGCAAAATTCCACACCGACCAAGGTGTTATACAACAGTAACGTGTTAAGGGAACTGGGCGATTATAGGCATAATGTATATGAATTGCTAATGGTTTTTCAGCATGAATGCATTGAGAACCAGAAATAAAAGTATTGTCCAGAAATAAAAGAATGGTCACGAATTAAATGCAAGCATTATTGACAGAACCGGCTACTATAATGTGAATGGATTGTTAAATTATTTTGTTTGAGTTTTTTTTAGTTTTGAGTTTTAAGTTTTGTTTAACGGCAATCTCTGTGGATGCCAAAAAGGTAGGATTTTAAAGCATATTTTTAAATGTTCAGTTATAGTGAGAAGGTTAATTTAATCAGATTTTCATGAAAATTTGTCGTTTTAATTCTTTTGTATTTTAGAAAACTGAAAATGTCTTCTATTTTTGCAATCAAAATGTTTTGCTAAGAATATTTTTCCTTCAAAAACATGTTATGGTAATAATCTTTTTCTTCAAAAATGTATATTTTTCAATAAAAGCCTATTTTTATGTATATAATTCTATAAAAGTGTATTTTTATACTTTCATATTGTTTTGACCCCAGTTTGGGGGTCAGCTATTTGCCCATAGCTGGGACCCTAACAGGTGCTACCACTCCTGGTCAGGGTGGACCTGGGAACAACAGCAATTAGGAGGTGGTTCCATGCTCCTCACAACCTCCCAATCAGAAGCCTTGCTGCCGGATGCGGTTTACCGTCATACGCAGGACTAAATTATTTTGTATAATTTCGTATAGAAATACATTAAAATGGATACGCATATATTCTGACTAAACTTCTCAAATAGAAGATTCAAGAGCCACTCAACATATTTGTATGCAAGCGGAGGAAATAGGAAGTTAAGTGTTGTGTAGTAGTATTCGCACTGAAGGTTATAATCATGCTATGTCGGTTGCTAATCGATTTAACGTACTCCAAATGTTAGGAACTTGGTAATCTTCCACTGAAAGCTAACTCCTTAGTATTCGGCTGACTGCTGACTAATATCAACTGCCTAGTAGTTCTACTGAACTCCAAAGGAAGTCTAAAGAACTCCCATGAACTTCGCGTTAACTCTTATTAATATAGGAGGGAGAGTCCATTCTCTGAGGAATAGGTGTATTTCCCCAAAACATTAAGAATATGAGGATATGATAGATATATAATTATTGACCCAAGGGGTTAGACTTGAATTGTTCGGGGGTAGTATCCGTGTATAAATCTGTGCTAAAAGGGAGCGGGTGCATGGACACCTGACGTTAAAGCATTGGTTCCCAGACGATCACCGAAGTTAAGCAACGTCGATCCTGGTCAGTATCTAGAAGGGTGACGGCTTGGGAATGCCAGGTGTTTTGACTGATCAAGATTGAAAATCGGAGAGTCGAGTTCAATTTCAGCGGAGGTCGTTCTCTTCCTTTTCACGCTAATACTGAATCCGCCTCTTTCACTAGTATGGGTTAGGACATGTAAATCATTATTATCCCCCAAAAGATTGTTTTACGATTAAAACGATATTTTCTGACTTTAAATAACCTGTCAAATGTTGATAAGGAGTAAATAGTCATCTGCAAACATCTGTGCGGTTAGACATCCCAGTGCTTTTAGCAAGGATTGAAACTCGACCGAAATGTCATCAGTCAGCGATTCTATGAGCGCTCGGTAGAAGAATGCAGACTTTCAGCGTATGATATACCAGGTAAACACGCCAGTAGTTAAGAGTGTTCTAATTCATTACTGAATGAATGATGCGTACATGCTAAGGCGTAAATATCAACTCAATCCATTAAAAACTCAATAAACAGCGTTACTGTAGGTAAAAAGTTTTTCAGTTCTTTAGGAAAATGGATTTCTCAAGCCCAATAACTGTTATTTTGACTTCGTGTTTCCGTCATAGCTTATATTGAAAATATTGTGTAATTAAAGTTAAATGTGCTATTCATTTTAGTTGTTG
>JBBBDQ010000413.1:1077500-1150000 GCA_037127315.1 Ascarosepion bandense
GCGTGAATGATGCGTACATGCTAAGGCGTAAATATCAATTCAATCCATTAAAAACTCAATAAATAGCGTTACTGTAGGTAAAATGTTTTTCAGTTCTTTAGGAAAATGGATTTCTCAAGCCCAATAACTGTTATTTAGACTTCGTGTTTCCGTCATAGCTTATATTGAAAATATTGTGTAATTAAAGTTAAATGTGCTATTCATTTTAGTTGTTGTTCTTGTTGAAAGTTCTTGTCGAATGTGATGCCTCTTCTGTTAAGATTCGGTAACATTTATGTTTGTGACGCTATCATGACAGTTTACAAGATACGACAATGGACAACCCTGTTCAAGTCGCACAGGGGATCATTTGCTTGAATCAATTTTTAATCATTGATTTGAGAAAACGGTTACATATAATTGATAGTTTAGACATTTCTGAATTAGCTGGATTCCATGCTGACATCCGCATGAAAGTCTAGATCTGATAGATAGATAGATAGATAGATAGATAGATAGATAGATAGATATGAACACAATGAAAAAATAGATAGATAGATAGATATGAACACAATGAAAAATAGATAGATAGATAGATATAAACACAATGAAAAATAGATAGATAGATAGATAGATAGATATGAACACAACGAAAAATAGACAGATAGAGATAGATAGATAGATAGATAGATAGATATGAATGAATGAAAAAATAGATAGATAGATAGATAGATAGATAGATATGAATGAATGAAAAAATAGATAGATAGATAGATAGATAGATAGATACATAAATAGATAGATAGATAGATAGATAGATAGATATGAATGAATGAAAATAGATAGATAGATAGATAGATAGATAGATATGAATACAATGAAATAGATAGATAGATAGATAGATAGATAGATAGATAGATATGAAATACAATGAAAAAATAGATAGATAGATAGATAGATATGAACACAATGAAAAAATAGATAGATAGATAGATAGATAGATATGAATGAATGAAAAAATAGATAGATAGATAGATAGATAGATAGATATGAATGAATGAAAAATAGATAGATAGATAGATAGATAGATATGAATGAATGAAAAAAATAGATAGATAGATAGATATGAACACATTGAAAAAATAGATAGATAGATAGATAGATAGATAGATAGATATGAACACAATGAAAAAATAGATAGATAGATAGATAGATAGATATGAATGAATGAAAAAAACAGATAGATAGATAGATAGATAGATAGATAGATATGAACACAATGAAAAAATAGATAGATAGATAGATAGATATGAACACAATGAAAAAATAGATAGATAGATAGATAGATAGATATGAACACAATGAAAAAATAGATAGATAGATAGATAGATAGATTGATAGATAGATAGATAGATAGATATGAACACAATGAAAAAATAGATAGATAGATAGATAGATATGAACACAATGAAAAAATAGATAGATAGATAGATAGATAGATAGATATGAACACAATGAAAAAATAGATAGATAGATAGATAGATAGATAGATAGATAGATAGATATGAACACAATGAAAAAATAGATAGATAGATAGATAGATAGATAGATAGATAGATATGAACACAATGAAAAAATAGATAGATAGATAGATAGATAGATATGAACACAATGAAAAATAGATAGATAGATAGATAGATAGATAGATAGATAGATAGATATGAATACAATGAAAAAAATAGATAGATAGATAGATAGATAGATAGATAGATATGAAAATACAATGAAAAAATAGATAGATAGATAGATAGATAGATATGAATGAATGAAAATAGATAGATAGATAGATAGATAGATATGAATGAATGAAAAAATAGATAGATAGATAGATAGATAGATACACACAATGAAAAAATAGATAGATAGATAGATAGATATATATGAATGAATGAAAACATAGATAGATAGATAGATAGATAGATAGATAGATAGATAGATATGAACACAATGAAAAGATAGATAGATAGATAGATAGATATGAACACAATGAAAAAATAGATAGATAGATAGATATGAACACAATGAAAAAATAGATAGATAGATAGATATGAACACAATGAAAAAATAGATAGATAGATAGATAGATATGAACACACTGAAAAAACAGGTAGATAGATAGATAGATAGATAGATAAATATGAACACACTGAAAAAACAGAGGTAGATAGATAGATAGATAGATAGATAGATAGATATGAACACACTGAAAAAACAGATAGATAGATAGATAGATAGATAGATAGATATGAACACACTGAAAAAACAGATAGATAGATAGATAGATATGAACACACTGAAAAAACAGATAGATAGATAGATAGATAGATATGAACACACTGAAAAAACAGACAGATAGATAGATAGATAGATAGATATGAACACACTGAAAAAACAGATAGATAGATAGATAGATAGATAGATATGAACACACTGAAAAAACAGATAGATAGATAGATAGATATGAACACACTGAAAAAACAGATAGATAGATAGATAGATAGATAGATAGATAGATATGAACACACTGAAAAAACAGATAGATAGATAGATAGATAGATATGAACACACTGAAAAAACAGATAGATAGATAGATAGATATGAACACACTGAAAAAACAGATAGATAGATAGATAGATAGATATGAACACACTGAAAAAACAGATAGATAGATAGATAGATAGATAGATAGATAGATATGAACACACTGAAAAAACAGATAGATAGATAGATAGATAGATAGATAGATAGATAGATAGATATGAACACACTGAAAAAACAGATAGATAGATAGATAGATAGATAGATAGATATGAACACACTGAAAAAACAGATAGATAGATAGATATGAACACACTGAAAAAACAGGTAGATAGATAGATAGATAGATATGAACACACTGAAAAAACAGGTAGATAGATAGATAGATAGATAGATAGATAGATATATCGATAGATATGAACACTCTGAAAAAACAGGTAGATAGATAGATAGATATGAACACACTGAAAAAACAGGTAGATAGATAGATAGATAGATAAATATGAACACACTGAAAAATCAGGTAGATAGATAGATAGATAGATATGAACACAATTAAAAAACAGATAGATAGATAGATAGATATGAACACACTGAAAAAACAGATAGATAGATAGATAGATAGATATGAACACAATGAAAAAACAGATAGATAGATAGATAGATAGATATGAACACAATGAAAAAACAGATAGATAGATAGATAGATAGATAGATAGATAGATAGATAGATAGATATGAACACACTGAAAAAACAGAAAAAATAGATAGATAGATAGATAGATAGATAGATAGATAGATATGAACACACTGAAAAAACAGATAGATAGATAGATAGATAGATAGATAGATATGAACACACTGAAAAAACAGATAGATAGATAGATAGATAGATAGATAGATAGATATGAACACACTGAAAAAACAGATAGATAGATAGATAGATAGATAGATAGATATGAACACACTGAAAAAACAGATAGATAGATAGATAGATAGATATGAACACACTGAAAAAACAGATAGATAGATAGATAGATATGAACACACTGAAAAAACAGATAGATAGATAGATAGATAGATATGAACACACTGAAAAAACAGATAGATAGATAGATAGATAGATATGAACACACTGAAAAAACAGATAGATAGATAGATAGATAGATATGACCAGACTGAAAAAATAGATAGATAGATAGATAGATAATAAAAAATGAATAGAATAGAAAAAATAGATAGATAGATAGATAGATAGATAGATATGAACACACTGAAAAAATAGATAGATAGATATGAACACACTGAAAAAATAGATAGATAGATAGATATGAACACACTGAAAAAATAGATAGATAGATAGATAGATAGATAGATAGATATGAACACACTGAAAAAATAGATAGATAGATAGATAGATAGATATGAACACACTGAAAAAATAGATAGATAGATAGATAGATAGATATGAACACACTGAAAAAATAGATAGATATTTAGATAGAAGAGACATTGAGCGTGGTGCAGACAGGAGAAAAGGCTGCATACTTTCCCATACAAAGCAACTCATAAAATTGTGATGTCAAACGAGATACATCATAAGTCGATCTCGAAACAGCCTCGTTCTCGTTGTGTCCGCATTTTATTCTGTTCTGAAGAGAATGCATTGCAGGAATCCTTTAATGTTATTAAGTGGAATCAAATGACCGGAATATTTCCCCGGGGAGGTCGCTTTAAATGAGAAACAAAAAACTTCCGCTTCACGCTATCATGCCATTTATAACAACGAATCCAGCATTCTACATTTGATCCTCGCTACTGTAAGTTCTATATTCCCTTGGCCACTAGATTCTGATCACACGACACGCCCCTGAAATAGTTTATACTTCTCGGCTATGCCTGCACTAACCGAATTCTTTCATTTTTTATTTATTTATCGTTAGGGTGTGAATTTTTGCTGTGCCTGAAAGAGGATACTAGAGGTCTGGGAGGGAAGGTTCTAATTCTTCATGACACCGTCAATATTTGTTTAAGTGCAATAAACCAAATGCCGTAGGGCTTATTAGTCCTCAGTAAGATTTATTACAAAGGCATTATTAATCAGTTATTCCCATACGTGCCGTGATTGTCTCGAAAGAGATATGACAGACTGGGCAGAAGGTTTATTCGCAGTGGGTTGCAGTTACTTTCTACGGTAGACCGGTTGCCAGTCAAGGCTATAAAGTCCAATCTGTCCTGCTATTTAACCCATAGCTGGAGGAAGAAGCGGCGGATTATTACCTTTCCCAAAGTTATTTGCGCATAAGTGAATGCAACGAATTCGAACTCGTCTCTCTGATTTATTTTTCCGAGCCGATATCCATTGCACCACAACGCACATTCTTTTCGGTCGGTTGGCGGCAGCCTTCTCTGGTTGGTACCCAACGGCGTGGCAAATATCTCTGTCTCTGGACATCTTCAGTCAGAAACTCTATAGGAGGCGGCCGGCCCTACGATGGGCGCCCAGTGACTTGGCGCGTTACCTTCGTCGTTACATCTTTGGGCCGAAAGCCGATTGAAGTCTGCTGCACTCTGCCCGACTCTGCTCGTGGCACCCTCAGGGCCTTGTGTTTATGCTTATCCCTACTTCACCGGTGTGGGGGATGACGGATATGCAAGTCCAATCTCTCACAAATAAAATCACTTTCGCCCACGTCCTTGGGGCGGAGTCACACCTTTCTCTCTTCTCTTCCCTTGCTTCAACCAATGAAGCAGCCCTATTTTGATTACATCACTTCTTTTCTAATTTTATTTGAAGTCAACAAATCTAGCTTTTATGTTTATAAATCTTTTCCAACCAAATTTTAAATTTAAATTTATTCTCGTAGAATTTAACCTTTTGAACTTATCAAATATTTCCTTTGTTTGTGACGATCTTTTTTGACAATTAAAAACTATGTTTTGTTAAATTTTCGCTTTTATCAGCGGTGTAGCTCAGACATCAGTTGTATTTCTCTTAGTCATGCTGTTTCCGCTTTTCAATAATAACCTCATTTAAATCGGCTTGTTATCAATAGCACACTCGCACAACACGAATTCGTTCATATTTTCGGCTTTGGGTTTGTAATCTTTTATTTTCCTCTGCTCATATTGGAAAAGAATAAATTTATTACCTACGTTCATATTAGAACAAACAACTTTTCTTTTTCAGTTGGTTCTTTTCGATTTATAAAAAATACTAACCAACATAATTCCTTCCGCCCGATCGGCAATAATTAATTTGTACAATTAATAATACAACTAATAATAATTTCTTCCATTCCGTTGCCGGCGATAACAGTGTTATATTTTTTGCATGTAAAATATAGTGTCACAATCATTGAAAGAATGGGAGAGTGTTTTAGCGGAAGAATGGAGAAAAATTTCTCTAGAAGCAATTCAAACTTTGTACAAGAAAATAATTCAAGCTGTAATTATTACCAAAAGTGGTCCTACTCCATATTGCAATAAACTTGTTGAAATTTCAAGGTATTTCCATGATTCTGTCTCCACCCCACGTAAATGTAACCGCGAAAAATAGCGTTTGAAGTAGAGAGAGAGAGAGAGAGAGAGAGAGAGAGAGAGAGAGAGAGAGAGATACATCCAGTCATTTTAAACTGAATTTTTAAAAATGAAAATGTTTTCTGGAAATTTTTATTTTAGTTTTAATTGAAACCAAAATGAGTAAATTTATTATTTTCAGTAAGCAATATACTCCGGTCCATTTCAAACGGAAATCATATTTATTGGAATCTAAATTTTGTCAATTATTTATAGTCTTTCAATTTTTCGGTCATTTTTGAACAATCGACACATTTGTAAACAAAAATTAATTCTCAGTTTTAAAAATCTTTATTTTAGTTTTAATTTAAAACAAAATGATTAAATTTACTATTTTCAGTAAGCAATATACTCTGGTCCGTTTTAAACGGAAATCATATTTATTGGAATCTAAATTTTGTCAATTATTTATAGTCTTTCAATTTTTCGGCCATTTTTGAGCAATCGACACATTTGTAAAGAAAAATTAATTCTCAGATTTAAAAATCTTGCAAAAATAAAATATACATGTGTGACATTATTTTGGAAAATTAGTAAATTTAATGTTAAATTAACCTGATTTATAAAAGTATTACTTGTTTATAGCATGAAATTTAGACTAAAACTATTTCTTAAATACAGAATTGAACTTTCTAACCTTTCCACCGTATTTGGAATATGCTGAAAGCTTTATAGATGCAAGATAAGTGTATGCCTATCACAAGTAACATAATTGAACATTTGTTTCTGTAAGGGAAAGAAACCCTGAAACACATGACCTTTTAATGTATACATAAAAATGACCATAACCCCCCCAAAAAAAGAAACAAATAAAACTTCAAATACACAACAAAAAAAAAAAATAATTATAAAATACGAAGGCACTATGATTTGTATTGAACTTTTCAATTTTCGATTATTAAATATAATCTTCACTTAATAAATTTATAAACTAACGGTAACACATCTTTGAGATATTTTTAAAACATTGTTAAAACTTTATAAATTATTATAATGAAAAAAAAATGGAATTCTCTTAAAATTCTATTATTAATCGAAAATATTTATTTTCTTCAGACTATAATGTCCTTTATATATATTATTCATTAAAGCAATTAAAATCTTATCAAATTAAATAATGTAATATTTTTATTGCATTTTTATTTTACTATTAGAAGCAGATTTTCAGAAATAAAGCAAATTGTTTTAAAAAACTAATAGATGATTTACATTTGCCAATGAGTCCTGTGTTTAAATAAAAAAAACAATTTTCGCAACAAAATTTAATTTTCTAAAATTTCATCAATTTACTTGAAGGGGGTTAACAGATGCAAAAATAATATTTTGTACTAAAATTTCAAAATAGTGTCATTAATTTGTGAATAAGTCCTGAAAGTTTCATTAAAATCCAACAATCATTTGATTTTTGTAAGAATTTTCAAACTAATGTGTTTATCACCGGAAAAAACAAAATGAATTATGTAATATTACGTTTTACATTCTAAACTCTCGTAACGATTTGTTTACCCGCTAACTAAAATCAAAACAAGATATTTACCAAATTTTCGAACGTGTTAGAAGGAATTAAACATTTTAAAGATATAATTAAAAAATACTTTGAACTCTCCACTTAATAATAACAATAATAAGATAAACATTTAGATAGATAAAGTTCGTTTTTATTAAGTTTAGGGCCTTTTTTTATTCATACTATGGTGTTGTTGAGCGATTTAGAGAAAGAACCTAATATATATATATATATATATATATATATATATATATATATATATATAATGCTTCCACTATTTGTAGACATTTGTATGTGTGGGTGATGCTATGATATTTGTTTTGTCACCAAGTATGTTACGGATGGTGTTTGGTATGTATCTGTGTGTTTAAATGAGATCGAATTGAGCTCTGTCTAAGAGATGCAACGTGAGTCTTTGCGTCAACTTCGTAGTCGTGTAGTCAGTATAATTATTTCCGAAATTGGATTGATCAAGAACATATTTCTTCAAAGGACATGTGAATTCGTAAATAAGATTGGTTCGTTGTAGTTGGGATCTGTCGGTGGAATTGTTGTTTATGACGATGAGGTTAGCAGATTTAAATTTGTATAATAGATAATTTATTTAAATACTTTAAGTCTACGGGTGTTGCGTATTTTCTTATAATGTCTCGATGTGAAGATTCGCTCCTGTTTAAAATTGCTATGCGTTTAGTTTTTCTAGAGAATGTTAATGTCATTGATTTTATCCGTGTGTTTATTGTTAATGGTCAAGTTAAAAAAAAAAGAAAAAAAAAACTTCTAACTTGGTCGCCAACTAAAGAATTTAGAAATTAGTTGTTTACAAGTGTTTGTTTCAACTTATGAATTTCTTAGAAAAAAATGGAGAGTGAAGATGAATTATCGTACGCTCTCGTACAATAAAATCCATCTCCGATAATCGTTAAAACTATAGCCAAGAGCACTCTGAAAAACAAAACATTTCGATAATTTTGATATAATTTATGTTCTAGAAAGAAAAAATCATAACATCACATGAAAAATTTCATAAAAAGTTTACCATAATACTGTATCTCTTATTTTAATGAAATCTATATAAACAAGAGATTGTTGCCTAAATACAATATATATATATTTTACCTTGGCTTTGGAGTTCGCACAGGAGTACTCTAATATTTCTACTAGCGAGATGGATATTATATTAAAATGTAGAAGTTCTGTTCTGATTTATAATGATGAACAATGGACTAAAAAGACCTCCGATGGATATTTTGACATTGCATTGGGTTCTCTAGATTCTTCTAAACTCTCTGATCTTAGGGGATTATTTATTCTTTACAACTTAACCGCTTACGAGGATGTGGATACTGATAATATAGGTCTATATAGAGATCATGGTTTACTGATTGTTAGAGATTCTACTAGAATTAGGGTTGATCGTATTAGGAAGATAATACACAGGGAATTAAAGGGTTTAGGTCTTAGGGCAAAAATAACCACCAACATTAAGCAGGTAGACTTTCTAGATGTCACTTTGGACCTTAACAGTTAATTCCTTCCAAACTTATATGAATGCTAACTCCAACCCAATGTACATAAATCCTAATTCTAACCACCCACATCAGTCATTAAACATATATTTTCTTCTATTAAATCTAGACTCAGCAACAAACTCATCTGGTAAATTATTTTTGATCAGCATAGCAAATTTTATAATTCTGTACTTAGAAACAGCGGTTATAAGGCTACTGATATCAAATTCAGAAACCCTACTCGCAATGATAACAGTAAGAAGAAAAGATCTAGAAAAATCATCTGGTTTACCCCTCCCTACAATATGATGGTTAAAACTGAATTGAGATAAAAATTCTTAAAGCTAATCAGCAAACACTTTCCCAAAACTAATCCTCTCAGCAAAATATTCAATAATAATAATACACTCAAGTTAAGCTATAGTTGACGGATAATTTAGAAAAAATAATTAAAAAACATAATAACAAAGTCCTTCACAAGTATAATGACACAAAAAATATAGTAAATTACAACGCTGAAATAGATCACACCAAGGAGAAAAAAACTAATACCAGCGGATGTAATTGTAGAAATCCTAAAGATTGTCCTTTGCATAATAATTGTCTAGTTAGCTCCATAGTTTATCTTTGTACCGTCGCCACAATTGAAAATCCTAATACTATAAAGGTTTATATCGGTTCTACTAAAAACCCGTTCAAAACTCCCTGGCATCAGCACACATTGTCTTTGAACAATAGTTCTTATAAATACAGCACTTCATTATCTAAATACTATTGGTCTTTAAAGAAAAAAGAAAAAAACACCCACTGTTAAATAAAAAATCCTCACAAAGACCTGAACATGTAACTCTCTCCGTGCACCTTGCTACCTCTGTCTTAACGAAAAATTAGAAATTATCAAATTTAGGGACAAGGTTAAACTGTTAAACTAGAGGAATGAGCTCACTGTTCAATTTAAACATAGTTCAGCATTTACATTAAAATCTGGGTTGTAATATTGAGAAATTAAGGAAAATCTCTTTAACTGCCTTTTTGGTGGATGTTTTTGTTCGAGTTGGACGTTCTAGTTGATCCTTACTGGGTGTGTTGTTCGACATGTGTTATCATACTGATATTTGCCGGGCGTTCGACCCGACATTAGTCGGCGGATTGTATCGTTGTGGAGTGTTCTACCCGAGGCCGAGGATTTGTAAATAGTTCGGAAACAGTGTGGGAATTGGGCCTTGAGAATCATGGTTATTCGGTGTTGGTTTGTGCTATGAGAAAACATTGGCCGGATGGTATGTGCTGGTTTGGGGTCTGTCGAGTATTGGCGCGATAATCGGTGTCGGATTAGATGCCTCATGGCTGTATAGGTTGGCGGTCAGTGTTTGGCTGGGTGCTTGCCGAGTGTTAGTGTGTTGATATGTGCCCGATTGTGTACCTGGGGGGAGTTCGTTGCAGCGTCCAAGTCGGATGAAGGTACCCATCAAATAAAGGCAAATTAATGTCTAAGTATTAGTGTATATATGTATATAAGTGTACATTTGTTCTTTTGTACTGGTAGACATATTGGTATTTCCTTTACTTGCTGATGTGTATGTATATGTATGCATTTACTTGTATATGCGTGCATATCTTATATGTATGTATGTATGTATTTATGTATGCTTATATATATATGTGTGTGTGTGTGTGTATGTGTATATGTTCATATTTGTATGCATATGTGTTCAGATGTCCATTTATGCGTGTATATATATATGTGTTTGTGTATATGTATGAATGTATATATATATATATATATATATATATATATATATATATAGTTAGATGTGTGTAGGTTTGTGATCCTGGGTTTCACGCTTTTGCGATCGTCAGACAAACTGATTAAACTAAATTTCTTAAAATAATATTGGATATATGTAGAGATGCGTATATTAATGTTTTTTTTTCCCGAAGTGGGAAGAAAATTGGAAGGAAAATTTGTCGTCGTAACGTCTTTTATACAAACGCAGACATAAAAACTAAACTATTGCCCGGTTCACACTCCACCCACGTCTATTGAACAGGTGAAGAGGTCCATCACTTGTTCCCTGTTTAGGATGTGGTTTCCGGCTTTCTCTTTTCCATTCTTTTTACCCTTACGTAGCCCCCTGCGCATCAGTGGCGTTATCGCCTTGCTTGGGGTGATATGATTAACAAAAGAAATACACACTTGTACACATATTGATGTGCGCAGACACACACACGCGCGCGCTCGACCACCGGGGATCGCACAAGCATAACTGCATGTGAACAATATGGGGCTTGGCATATATATGTAGCTGTGTGACGTTTTGTGCATGCATATGCATTTGATTCGTGTATAGGATATCTACCGAGTTTGATGCCAGAAGTTTTGTATAAGTATTTTCCTGTATGTGGTTATATTTTTGTAAATGATGATCTGTGGAGTTTTTAGTCGTGTACGTTTTTGTTTTTAGCGTGTGTATTTGCGCGAGTATATATCTAATTATGTTTATGTGTTCATGCACTGAAATATGATTGTGTCTGCGATGACTTCATTCATTCAAGGCTAGTCATGTTATGAATTCGCTTTTACTGTATCCAATATTGTGGCGGTCCAGTCTGTTTCCAAATAGAGCTTTAAAATTTAACAGACAAGTATATCAATTTATATATATCAATTTATATATTTAACAGACAAGTATATCAAAACAAAATTTCGAAATTTGTGTATAGTAATCTGTGTATATGTGTCTGTTTGCCAGTGTATGTGTGTATACTCGTCCATTTGTCCATGTGTAGATGTTTGTAGGTTTATTTATGTGTGCGTTCTTTCTCTTCCTCGTTTAATATATAAATAACTTTCTAAATCTAATAAATTGTTAAACTTAGAAAAAAATTTTTTTTTAATTTCGCAATAATAAAGTAAATCTAATAGTCAATTAATAATGCTGATAAAAATTTAATCAAATATTATTACTAATGCTCCCCTCCAAAAAAATATTTTTAAGTCTGCTCACATATTCTCCAAATTAGAAGTTATTTCATTCTGGTTGGTCCACACTGTCTATACAACAATGTCTCTCTGATTAAAAAGGTTTTGCTTGTTTATAACATTTTAAAATTCTTCAACTTGAAATAAACCTCATCATTTGATAAGACACAAGAAGTGTCGAAACAAAATAGCTACTTTTGTGGTGATATAACATATTCATGTTATAATTTCTGAATATATATATATATATATATATATATATATATATATATAATGGGTATGTGAAAACTAGTTGGATGTCATAAATACAAACTTAAATAATACGTTTCGCTCAATACGAGAAGCATCATTAAATAGTAAAGAAATCAGATGAAATCATTGACATTCCGAACTTAGTACGCTATACTTTGAAATATTTTTCTTTTAACAGGAAGAACGAAGTTACTGGAAAGTAATTGAAACACACCTGAAGCGAGCTGAATGTGTAATGCTCCTCATGCCAATGACATTTCCACCGAGCTTCTCTACGGCATATGACTTCATTGAATATTTTTAATGTGTTCCTCTCGAATTTATATTTAAATTGGGGTCATCAGGAGAGAATGTGCACCTTTCGGGGCCTTCCTCGCGAAGGTTTTATTTGCACACCGCCCTCCCTCTCACTAATGTGAGGCACCATTATAAGGATATACATGTGTGTTGTAGATATACCAGTTCAAATGTCTAACGGCGAAATTAGATTTACGAAAAATTTCGAAAAACGACAAACTTCACGTTCTGAGAATGCAATGTGAATCTCATTACGCATTCACAATCAGTCATGTCATGCCGTCACATTAACTGAAACACCCCACGGAATATTTTTTCCATATCCACTATTTTCAGTTACTTCTATTAGGCGTTTTATAGTTTTGGCCCTATTACTCCCTTTGATTTCAATTTGGCCCAGAAATTGGTACAGAGTGCCAGTAACAAAATCCCTTGCTCCAATTTCCACTGCTCTAACAATTACATTATACCCCTCCTTTATCGGGTCAGATTTTAGATTTTCATATTTATTAGTTTTATAATCATGGCTTTGTTCTATCCGGCTTTCATATGGTACTGTTAATTCAACCAGTATGATTTTATAGTTCACCTTTGATAGAAGAACAATATCTGGTTGCAGACCTTTAGTTGATATTATTTGGGGGTAATCGTTACGCCAGCCAGGAAAGTCTACAGATACCTCCTAAATGCCACTAGAACTAAGGAGAGTGTTATGGGTATAGCTTGACATTTGCTTGTTTGCTTAGAATCTACGTATATTTTTCCCTTTTCCAGATTGCTGGGTTGAATGAGATGACTCAGACTTTATATACTTCTTTATAATTTTGACCAGCTCATCCAAGACACTATTGTGTCTCCAGGTATATCTTCTAACGACAAAGGCTGTTTTACAGGGACTAAGAACATGTTCTAATGTTTGTGGATTTTCCTTACACATGGGACAAGTAGGATCGCTCTCTTTCTTCCATTTAACAAGATTGTTGTTAGATAGTAGCAGATCATATGTGGAACGTATTAAAAGATTCAACCTGAGTGGAGATATCTGCAAAATGGCCTTCCAAGGAATAGATTTCTGCAGAAACTCTTCCTAGTTTGTCCATTGGCCTTGTTGGGATTATTGTATTCTTTATACGAGTCTTTTGTTATCTTCTTCGTTCCTTACATTTTGGCGATCTTTATCAGAAGTTTTCGACTACCATTGCTTTTCATTTAGTTCTAACTCTTGTTTCCCTGCTTGAGTGTATCCGATGACTTCATTGAAAGCTAAATTATCTTTAGCACTTCTTATCGTCTCTTTGACTTTCCACTTTCTATCTCTTTTTAATGGAGGATTTAATGCTTTTACTGCTTTAACCTTGGAGTCATCCAACATCATTTGAAGTCTGATTTTTCCGAATTTATACTCCTTCACAATCGATTTAAATGGCAACTTTAGCTTTGCTTGTCTGCAGTACAATGCAATATCAGACAACCTGGAGACAAACCCAATCATTTGCGGATATATTTGTTTATTTTCTTTCCATTGACTCAATTGTACTCATTCCAAATTCGTATACAAGTAGGGGCCATAGTAGCATTGGAATGAGTACATGCTCTAAGCACCATACCTTGTATTTTTTTAGAGGACAAATATCTATCTTATGGAGATCTTCTTTAATGATCTGGATGTTTCTTTTAGTTGGTTGGTATCTTTTAAAGATTGGTCGTACCACCGGCCTAAACTTTTCATTGATTTCTCTGATACAGTAGGGATTCTTTGACCACCTACTACAAAAATTATGTTTTTATTCAATTTTTCTTTCCTAAGAGAAAGACTTCTGGACTTGTTTGGTGTAAATTTAATTCTACACCAACTTATCAGGTCGTCCATCAAGCTTAATATCTTGCGAGTTGAACTTGTGACACCTGGCCCCGGCTGGTTCACTGCCCCTGGACCAAAAAGAAACTGTTCTGATGATGATGACCGGAACCTGAGCGGGTTAATGCTATCAAAACGGCACCAATTATGACGATTGTCTCGGGTCGCTAATCGTGATGATGGCCTCGTCACAGTAGAGGGTCCTCAAGACGTCTATTACAACGGTGAACTTTTCTGCCTACGCTGTGTTCTTTGATCTAAAAAAAGTCACGTTGAAAACCCGTCCGGACACTTGTGTACACTTGTGTTGAAAAAAATTAAATACAGCACAAAAAAAAAAAAATGAATAAGTTCCTGGATGATTTACGAAAGAAAGTCTTTATATATATATATATATATATATATATATATATATATATATATAAATTAATTATAAAAGCAGAATGTACAATCACCGAATTTTTAAGTTTACAACCGAAAGAAGGATTCGTAATCAGAGCTTTCGATTTTCCCAAATAAAAAAAAACTTTTCATAACTGCGAAGTTTTCCTTAAGAATAGTCGGAGCTTTCAATTTTCTAAATAAAAAAAACAAGTCCTCCTTTCACAGCTCGTTACGGAAACTTTACGGAAACGGCCGAATGGGAGCGACGTGGTGGCTAATGATGACGGCGGCGGTGGGGTCATTTTGTCTCTGTCGCTCGACAGCTCTGAAAAAGACACAAATTCTCTCAAATTCTTTACTGAAGCTTTACGGAAACAGCCAAAGTTGAGCATTATGGTAATAACAATAGATTTGTCTTGTCTCCTCCGCTCGGCAATAACAAAAATCTCCTTTTAGCTAGTTTAACTCTTTCTCGGTTCATTCAGTTTCTATACATCCTTTGATAGGACTTTATCAGGGGCGCATTATTCGACTTTAACTCTTTTAAGTCGATCGGCGGCAGGCTTTTCTACGTTTCTTTATATCTTCAGCCATGAGTTCTATGGAAGGCGACCAGTCTGTTTCTACGGCTGGCACCCCAATCGGCATAGCTACCGGTTGGGAAAACTTTTCCCTCAGTCGTTACATCTTGATTGCAATTTCAACAACTACTCGAACTCTACTCAGGGTCCCAACATTTATAGTTGTCCCCAATTCTCTTGGGAGATGGACCGAGTATCTATGCGACTTATGACTTTGACCAATGAGATTATTTTCCACCTACACGATTTAAAGGGTAGTTGTGGTTCAACGAATGAAATATCAACACCTCACATGACGTAATGTCTTTTTGTCCTCTTCTTCTCAATTACATCATCTTAGGTTTAAAAAAAAAATTTAAATCATTTCCCAGCAAGAGTGGGAGCAAGGACTTGAGCATAATTTAACCCCATCAAAAGTCCTGACAAGTTGTTGTGACTATCGCCATTTCTCAATTTCACTGGCCTAAAACAATTCGCTTCGAATACAATGAAAAATCTTTTTCTCTTTTTCCCCAATTTTCAACTAATTTCTCTGTTTCAAATTTGGCAAGTTCATAAGTATTAATTTTTTTAACAGAACTCATATCGCGAATTACAATAAAGCACAACTAACAATACCACTAATAACAATTTCCTTCACTCCGTTGTATTAAACCAAAAAAGTATATGCATCTGGAAATAGGGTTACAAATTTATTTTGAATAAGAGGATTGTAGTGTCATCCATGAACGCCTTCACTGGTGGCATTTGACAACCTTCACCAAGCTCAACAACATCAGCCTTGTTGCTTGTCGCTTTGAGAATCAGCTGCATTGCTAGAACGAAAAGTATTGGTGACACTGTACATCCCATCGCAATTTCAATTTAAAGTCTACTCCACTTAGTCGTATAGTCTGTAGTGAAACGCATTCGAGGAAACCATCAGAATAAGTTCCTAGCATATTAGATATTTCCTCAGCAATATGGTATATATTTATAATGATAATTGTATCATTTGGTGAGGTCCTGATTCGTAGGCATTAGCTAAATCCAACCAAATGACATCCAAATCTTTTATTTTAATTTTTGCTTTTTGAATGGCCTCCCAGATCATGTTTCCATGCTCTAAGCAACCAGCTATTCCTGGAACACCACCCTTCTGTGCTGAAGTATCGATATACTCGTTATCGAGAAGGTATTTGGTGGACCTCGATGCCAAAACTGCGAAAAATATTTTTCCTTCTACATTGAGAATCGAAATTGGCCGAAATTGACTGATGTCCTTGGAATTCTTTTCTTTGGGTATGTACACCCCATCAACTATCAGCCACTTTTGGCTGATATGGTATTTTCCATTCTAATTTTAAGTTAGTATGTAACCATTTAAGAAGTGCAGGACATCTTTTGTATAAAAGGAAAGTTATCCCGTTAGGGCCAAGTGTAGATTTATTCCTACTTTTGTCGACGATGCGTCTTATTTCGTCGCGTGTGAGTGGTTTCCCGTCAAACTTCACTTTAGAAACGGCTGGCCAAAATAAGTTGTTAATATGATCTAGAATAGATGAATATATCGTTTGGGATCAGAGTACATATCTATTAAATGTTCCTTTAAAATATTTTTCTCTATTTTAAGCATACCTGATCTTGATTGATCAAATATTTTCCTCGCATATTTGTAAGGTTCCTGGAAGAAACGCTTTTTGTCTTTTCTTCGTTTCACTCATTCCGTCCTTAGATTTTCAGTTCTGCTAAGAGCATTGTTTCTCTTTAAGATACTGCCAGATTTTCAGCGAGCCTTCTTTCTCGTCAAAATTTACGAAACGGATTTGCCGTTTTAGATTTTTTTTTTGTTTCTCAAATCCTGCATTAACCTTTAATGTTTGTTCTTTTTGGGCGGTGGCTTATCATAAGTTAGTGATATTTCTTTCTTCCCAGCTCTTTATGTCATGTTTTACTGATGATGTTGTCTAGCATACACCACGCTTCCGAGCCCGATGCTGGTGAAAATTTGATTCTTGGCAGTTTGGGTAGCATCCCATCCTTTGATTCAACAGCATGGATATCCGCAGCACTGTGGTATGCATCCTGGCATTGGTTGTCCGTCGTCTTATCTGCGTTGACAGAGCGCTGCTCCTGAACCGTTTTCAGAGAAGCACAACCCATTTTTGCAAGGTGAATCTTCCCTCCCTTTTGGGACCTGATTTTCCGACCACAAACACATGGGAAGTCTGTGGACTTTTCTCAATCCATAGTTTTTTTTTCATTCAGGGTTCGTTGCTGATTATGATATTAAAATAAAGATTTGTGCATAAAATAAAAATTTGTGAACAAATCAATGAGATTTGTAAATCAGAGAATATTAAAATAAAATCTAAAATATGATGTCGAAAAATAAATTAAATATTGATAGGAAGTAATAACAACAAGAGTACACAAATACCGCAAACCTGCGCCAAAGCAATACCGACATCATCTCAGTGATTAACAAGAGATGATTATTAAAATGAGAATAACTGAAATGAACTTGACTGCTCTCAGAATTAAATGCATGCTTAATATGAACTATGAAAGTTACAAAAAATAGTAATAAATAAAACTTTATGTCGTACTGGATTGAACCCCAAATCTAATCAGTTTGTGGCAGTCACGAGGCCAATTATCCCCGAAAGCTTCATCCGAATCCATTCAGCGTGTCTTGAGTTATCTTGACCTCGGACAGACAGACAGACAGACAGACAGACAGACAGACAGACGCAACCGGAAACAATACCTCCGAATTAAGGCCGAGATCAGTTAAGTCAGTTAAGCACCATACGTGATACACGCCTGGGCGATCATGTCTCAAAAGAGACATGACTGACTGGGCAGAAGATTTTCCCGCAGTAGGTTGCCATTAATTTCTGCTGTTGACTGGTTGCCATCCAAGGCTATAGAACCAAATCTGTCCTGTTACTGTACCCATAACTACAGGGAAGTGACGACTTAATACATTTCCCAAGCGTACTTACGTATCAGTGAATGCAACGAATTCAAGTAGAATTCGAACTCGGCTCTCCGATTTCTCATTCCGAGCCACAACGCATGTCTGAGGTTTATAAATGTTTAATCTGTAATAATTAAAGATACTAAATAAGAAAAAATTTAATGCTGTAAAATAAAATTAAAAACTATTTGTCTATATTTCTGACATGAGGTATTGTAATGATTAACGCTATTTACATTGTGACTTATTCCAAAGCGTTGTGATTTCAATACCTGCCTATCTTCTTCTTCTTCTTCTTCTTCTTCTTCTTCTTCTTCTTCTTCTATGTGCCCTGTCCCTTCAGGACGTAGGCGATCATGGCTTTCCACGTTTCCCTGTTCCTGGTGGCTCTGAACACACCTTCTCCTGTTACAGTGTGCAATCTTTGTTCTGTCATCCACCTGATTAGGTCCTTCAAATATGTTATCCGTTGCTTTCCCCTGTCTCTTTTTCCTCTATCTGGCCTGTTAGTATCAGGTTTTCTAGGCCCTCCTTCCTCATTGCGTGTCTCATAAAGTTCAGCTGTCTCTTCCTGATGCTCGTTATTAATTTCCTTTTTGTTTCCATCATTTCCAAGACCTCATCATTGCTCACATACTCGATCCATGAGAATCGCAGCATCTTTCTGTAGAACCACATTTCAGTTGCTTCAAGTTTTTCCTTCATCTTTGATGGTATTGTCCAGCATTCACTGCCATATTGAAGGACGGACATCACGTAGCGATTCAGTACTCTCTTCCTAGTTTCTAGCGAAATTTTCCTGTTTCTTAATACCGTACTCAACTTCCGGAATGCTTCCTTCGCCATGCCAATTCGCCTTCGGATCCCTGTGTTGCACTTTCCATCTTCTGTTATAACGCTTATACTAGAGCTAAAAAACTTAGTAGAATTAAAGAACGATAACTGATACTGAGGCATCTGGAAGGACAATCTACCTCGGTGAACGAAATAAAGGGTCCAGTTCGAAATTCCAATTACCCGAAACTCCAATCACCTGAAGAAGGTTGGAGCGTAAAACAACCGAAACATTGTGAGTATGGCAACAAAAATGAGAACAACAGTTCAAACAATGTAAATAGTGTAAATAAGAAAAATTAAATCCCTTATATCTAAATAAAATACTGAATTCACATAAACGATATTTGGAACAGGTAAAGAGGTTCATGCCTTATTTCATATTTAGAACTAGATTTCCGGTTCTTTCTAAAATCGACTTCAAGTATATATTAGTTAAACACAGAAATTTCACTATATTATATATTTGCCTCTTTTTTTCCTAAGTAGGATTAGATAGGTTTGCTTATCGTCCGGTTTACACTCCTTCTCGTTTTTTGAAGGGGAGTAGAAGTTTATACATTGTTTCCAGTATTTACATTATTCGGACAGTTGTCCTCATCTTTGTTGCCATTTGTACGACGTTTTGGCCGAAGTACGCTCCGGCCTTCTTCAGGTGCTAGGAATTTCGTACCGAACCCTTTATTACAATCACTGAGGTATATCATTCTCATTCCTTGCATAGCAGTAATGCCATGATTGGAAGTCATGAGTTATACACCAGTGACTGTAATAAAGGATTAAATTCGAAATTCCTAGCACCTGAGGAAGGCTGGATGGTACATCGGCCGAAACGTCGTAACAAAGATGAGGACAATAGTCCGAATAATATAAATACTGTAAATACTACCTCATCTCAGAATTACAGACAATTACATTGTTTCCTGTTTAGAATTGAGTTTTCGGTTTCGTCAACTCTTTGTTTCTAACGTTTCCGCCTAAAAATCGGAACTTGTATTTACTATTTATTTCCCTTCTTGTTTTCAAAAATCTTGACCACTTCAAATCCAGGGATAACGATTATCTTTCTTGCATGACCCAATGAACTTCAATTCTTGCCATTTGTTATCTTCATACAGCAGCACACAGTCATCCCCTACCTTAAGTGACTCTTGGGTCTTGTATTGGATGATGGAGAATCCATAATGTGATCGATCCTGACTTGGCAGCTCAGATACAACCACTTTCTTATCTGCGCAATGTGGCTTCTCTGTGTCTCTTCTACAAATAATTTCACAGCTTCTGTTCCAATAAACTTGAGCCACATCATTAGAAATTGGTCCCACTCTTTCACTGTGAAACCAATAAGATGTAAACGCAAATTCTACTTCATCAGTTTCTTTTCTCGCACATCTCGCCTGTGGAATTCCCTTCTGTTTACTTACTTACCCAACAGCTACACTCTTCAAGAATTTAAACGTAAAGTAGTCATCTCCTATCTCACTAACATGCATCCCCTCTCTTATGCTTCTTTCTCCGTCCACTACACTCTCATCAGTGTTCTCATCCTTCTCTTACCCACTTCCTGACACCCCTATAACCTGCCA
Source organism: Ascarosepion bandense (assembly GCA_037127315.1). Classification (NCBI taxonomy): domain Eukaryota; kingdom Metazoa; phylum Mollusca; class Cephalopoda; order Sepiida; family Sepiidae; genus Ascarosepion; species Ascarosepion bandense. The sequence goes on from JBBBDQ010000413.1 coordinate 1,098,412, forward strand.
GTCTTTCTCATAACTTTTCTCCAGTAAACTGCCTTGCTTGGGGCGATATGATTATAAAAAAATAGTATAACAGATTACATGTCGTAATATATAATACATATATACATAGTGGTGGGACTTACGGCATGATGTCTTAGTTAAAAAAAAGTTTGTCTCGCTAAATCAACTGCAACCGAGTAGTGATCCTCATTGGGTACCCCATAAATCTGGTCTTGTCCTGCATCAAATCTACGCCTAGAAAATCAATTGGACACGACGTGATGTAATGGTTATCAATCTTGTCTCGCTCGATCAATTACAGAGAATAAAGAATACAGAGTTCGATACTCAATGGATACTCTATTCTTTCGCCCGTACGTCACATTTACGCTTCGCTTAGAAAATCAACATATTTATAGGGCGAGGAAAAGAACCACCCTATGGAACTGTTGCTATAGTAATGGAGCTAAAATAGCCCATGAGGTTATAACGTTCTGGCTCGCTTCCGTTGTTTATAGGAGTGCTCGGAAATAAACTGTGTCGGGTGTGGTCGTCATCTCATCCCATCACATAAATTCCATCAGTTACAATAGCTTGTCTAGCAGTTTGTGGCCAAGTACACAACATTTCCAATGTCCGACAAACACCATATTCCTTAGATCGCGTCTCTTGCGATGTTTCTCTTCTTCAAAAGGAAAAATGCGATGTTTGACCTCTTGACAGGAAAAAAAATAAAATTGACACGTCTGGGAAATTCAAGAAAATGCAACCAAGCAGCTTCTCGCTATCCTGTCCTCACCACAACAAAAAGGAAATGCTTACATCAATTAAAATTAAGTTGGATCATGTGTGTAGCTTTAGAAGAGGACTACTTTGTAAGAGATTAAATGCTGTATTAAAATATGTCGTAGTTTTCTTCTTATAACACCAGTAAAATACTCTTTGTTTAAACCACCCACGTAAAGAAAATTATGAATACAGGTAATGTGAATTATCATTGTCACTTCAGTGTGAAGGAAAATACAGAATTAAATCAAAATAAAACTCATAATAACATTTTTATGTCGGTGTTTAACCACTATCTAATTTAATATTATTTTTTAAGAATTATCTCTGTGCGTTGAGGTACAGTGGATATCGGCTCGGAACGAGAAACCGGGGAGCCGAGTTCGAATTCCAGTTGAATCCATTGCATTCACTTACGTGCAAATACTCTTGGGAAAGGTATTAATCCGTCTCTTCCTTCCAGTTATGGGTTAAATAGCAGAACAGATTGGATTCTATAGCCTTGGTCGGCAACCAGTCTACCGCAGAAAGCAATGGCAACCTACTGCAGGATAATCTTCTCCCCAGTCAGTCATGTCTCTTTCGAGACATGATCGCCCAAGCGTGTATCACGTATGGCACTTAACTGACTGACTGACTTGTACATGTTTATGCATACAAATAGAGATTTCAAGGATTATAAAAAAGAGACCTAGAATTCTTCTCAGGATTAATCATTTGCGGCTTCAATCTCAACAGTATAAGATACGCGGATGACACGGTGTTGATAGCATGGAACGAAAATGCAGGACCTCTACATAAGGTAGCAAGTCCGTTAAGTGCCATACGTGAAACACACTTGGGCGATCATGTCTCGAAAGAGACATGACTGACTGGGCAGAAGATTATCCCGCAGTAGGTTGCCATTGTTTTCTGCGGTAGACTGGTTACCAGCCAAGGCTATAGAACCCAATCCGTCCTGTTATTTAACCCATAACTGGAAGGAATAGACGGATTAATACCTTTCCCAAGGGTATTTGCGCGTAAGTGAATGCAATGAATTCAACTGGAATTCGAATTCGAACTCGGCTCCCTAATTTCTCGTTCCGAGTCGATATCCACTGCATCACAACGCACATCCAAGGTAGCAAGAGAAAGCGGAAAGAAAGGATTGAGCATAAACTTCAAGAAAACTGGATATATGGTCATGAGCAAAAAGAAAACCCGAAAATGACACCTACAGGTCTGGGAAACCAACATAAAACAGGTAAAGAAATTTGGGAATGTTCTGACAGAGGATGAAAAGTGCGACACTGAGACCCGAAAAAGTATTGGCTTGGCCAAGGACGCATTTTCTAAAGGTTCCTGAGAGGCAGGAAAATCTCGTTGGAAACAAAGAAAAGAGTACTGGACTGCGATATCAGTCTTTCTGTATGGCAGCGAATGTCAGACGATCTCCTCAAGGATGACGGAGTGAACTGAAGCAACAGAAATGCAGTTCTACAGAAGGATGCTGAGGATACCATAGATCGAGCACCTGAGAAATGACAAGGCGTTGGAGAGGATGCAAACGAGAAGAAAAAATTATACTTAGCATCAGGAAGAGACAGCTAAGGTTTCTGAAACATCTAATGAGGAAGGAGAGTTTGGAGAATCTAATACTCACAGGACGGATAGAGGGAAAGAAAGACAGGAGAAAGCAAGATATATTTAATGAGCTTGAGCAAATGGATGGGGGAACGGAGTTTAGGAGTGATACCAAAAGAAAAAATGTAAAGAGTGACAAGGGACAGGGGCAAGTTGTGAGCCATGATCACCTACGTCTTGAAGAGGTACAGGAACTAAGAAAATGTTCTAGTGTTTGCGGATTTTCCTTACACAAGGGACAAGTAGGATCGCTCTCTTTCTTCCATTTAACAAGATTGTTGTTAGATAGTAGCAGATCATATGTGGAACGTATTAAAAGATTCAACCTGAGTGGAGATATCTGCAAAATGGCCTTCCAAGGAATAGATTTCTGCAGAAACTCTTCCTAGTTTGTCCATTGGCCTTGTTGGGATTATTGTATTCTTTATACGAGTCTTTTGTTATCTTCTTCGTTCCTTACATTTTGGCGATCTTTACCAGAAGTTTTCGACTACCATTGCTTTTCATTTAGTTCTAACTCTTGTTTCCCTGCTTGAGTGTATCCGATGACTTCATTGAAAGCTAGACTGTACGATTGTCTTTCTTTCAATTCTTCAATTGTTGCCGTTTCTTACCTTCATACAGCAGAACACAGTAATCTCCTACCTTGAGTGACTCTTGGGTCTTGTATTGGATTAACATTAATATAACAGAATACATGTCATAATATATAATACATATATACATAGTGGTGGGTCCTATGGCATGATGTAAAAATTTGTTGAAAGAGAATAACTGGCAATGCACAGAAAAACCGACGGACTAGAAATATTAAAAAAAAAAAAACTGAAGTGGAAGCTGTAGTGACCAAACTGAACAGAAACAAAAGAACAGGACCAGACGGAATTGTAATAGAGATGCTGGCAACCTCAGACGAATTCGGCATTGGCAAGATTAAACAATCATAAATGAAATCTATAACAGTGGTGATATGCCGAATGACCTAAGCAGATCGATTTTCACAGCATCGCCTAAGAAGCCAGGCGCAAACGAAGGTTAACTTCATCGGACAATCAGTCTAATAAATCACATAAGACAAGTGGAGAGTCATGATCACCTACGTCTTGAAGAGACACAACACATAATAAAAAGATATTTTGATAAACATTTATGGGAGAAAAAATTCATCAGCCTTGAAAATTCATCTGCATTTTCTATCGGGGAATAATTGCGTTTTTATATCTCTCCACTCTCCTTAATACACATATATAATCCCCCTCAACAGAAACATTTTTTTTCAATTTGTTATTCATTTGCCTAACATAAATATTTATAAACACTCTCATTGGTCCGAAGATCACATTAAGAATGTTGGGTTCTGTATTTACACAGTCGATACCTATAAACACACCAATATCTATGATACTATATTTAGCAATCTTCGCTTTTCCATGCAGCAAATTTTAAACAATAATTACATATGAGACAGCATTGATAATTAGGAAGAAAGATTGTTAGTGTTTAGGTATATTTACCTCGTCTCCCCACTAAGATGTGACACAAGGTTGAGGTTTAATTTGGGGAGCCAGGACGCGTGTGAACAGGCAGCGGCCAAACATTGCGCAGTTTCTGCAACCGTCGGTCTCACTGACCTCGGTAGCAACCACCGATCCCGCCACTTTACTGCAATGGGATTGTACAGCCTCGGGACACTGTTCCCAGGGACCAGGGACCAGGGACCTCACAGCGTAACTTTTATCAATTGCATGCCTATCCTCGGACAGAGATACAACTGATTCTCACTCTGTCTTCAAAGGCAGAGACGCAACTGAGTGATGATTTTGCTCACCACCCACCACAAAAAGTGGCAGGTAAATATTTACCCGACTTCCAAATGTAGAGAGATGTGACACAAGATCAGTTTTTAACGTGGAGAACACGAGCACGTACGCTCAGGCCATTGGTCAAATATTACTCAGCCCCCTCTTATGCGGTAACTGGGTACCAGTAGCTGGTCAGATCTGGTCATATGCCACCCACCACAAAAAGTGGCAGGTAAGGATATTTACCCTGCTCCCGCACTGGACAGAGTTGTGACACAAGATCTTTTTTTAAGGTGGCGACCCGACCGTGTACGGACGGGCACAGGGACAAAAATTCCCCAGTCCCCTCAACCGTCGGTTGAGCTGGCCCCGGTGACAAGCACCTGGTTCACCACTCTGCTGCAATGGGGTGGCACGGCCGCGAGACACTATTTCCCGGGACCGGAATCTATTCAGTGTAATTTTTCTCAGTTACAACCCTGCCCACGCGGACAGGGCTACAACTGAGCCGCACTCTGTCTTCTAGGACAAAGATGCATTTAAGAGATGATTCGGTGCCCACCCGGCAAAAAAATTGTGGCGGGTAAGTATTGGTATGGCTTGGTATTAATGTTAATATTACTGACAAAAGGCGTTTTCTGTAAAAGATATTTAACACAAATAGAACAAATATCAGCGATAAAAACCTGTTTATATATATATATATATATATATATATATATATATATATATATATATATATGCCCTTTCAGACATTTTATCTCTGGTACTAATAAGCCCACTACATATATTGGTTTTACTGCAACCACACTCTCCCGTAGACTTACCTGTCACCTTTCTGATCAGAGTTCAATTAAACAACATTTCTTAGAAAAATATAGTCATGTTGTTAATATCAGACAGATTGTAGTCGACAATACAATAATCCTCACTCATATACACAGTAAAAAAACCTTCAGATATTGGAGGCCATCTACATTAAATTAAAACAAAATCCCGTTTAAATCTGGTCATGACACATTACATTGCATTTAAATATACGGTTCTGTTATCATTTCGAGCTCTCACGCGGTGTGACGTCATAGAACCGCATTACAAATTTACGAACTGCGTTTTGTTATTTTTGGTAACTGTCATCGTTGCCTAGCAAAGTTTTATGTCAACACAAGATAAAATCGTCGCTGATGGTGGATGCTTTTATGTTAACGTCCTTGTAACCTCTCTGAAGATGGGTCATGTGAGCCGAAAGCTTAGAATAAACTCAATAAAAAATTATCCATATTTTGGAGAATTTTTGTCTTTATTTTCACTTAAAATCAAAGCAAAAATAGGATGTTTTAAACATAATAGACATTCATTGTCTCATATATAACAGTACATGTTTAGAATATATATATATATATGTGTGTGTGTGTGTGTGTGTGTGTGTGTGTGTTAAAATTTAATATAATATTCAAATTAATTGAATTTATCAGTTTTTTCAGCTTTCGTGTTCAGTGTGCGTATGGTGTAACAGATAACAGTTCGAAAATGAGAAATCGGTTACCTTAGCTCGAACTCTAGTCGAGTTTGTCAAATTTCCTTTTCCCTTTGAAAACTATCACCTCCCCAAAGCCATGGGTTAAATAGTAGCACTTTTAAATGAAAACTATTGTTATTCTCAACGAAATTGTTCATGCAATGTAAAAAAAAAATGAATTATTTTTATAATCTAAAGAAAAAGTTTTAGTTTTAAAGGCTCCACAATTGGTTGATAATCCGTAAAAAATAATTCAGCTAAAAGAAATATTTCATTTTTCATCATTGTACGAGTTAATCAGGCAGAGATGTGTTGCCGCTAACGGTGTATAAGCAAAAACACGCACATGCATATTCGTTTCTAATCAGTCATTAACTGGCACGTGTCAACCATCAAAAGAAAACGGAAATAAAAGAGGTATATTTACACGACTTTACCTCACCATCTTGCAAATTGCCTGGCCACATTATCATTTCAACCCATCAGTTGGGCTGATAGGATCGCCAGTGTTTCTGGCATTCAGGAGGTGTTGCAACGAAGAGAAAATTATAGGAAAGTGTAATATAAACAAGGACCATCTCGACACGTCGTAAACTTTAATGAATCCTACGCTTCCACCGATTCATTCTCCCTTCAGTCCCACGGCTTTCGCGCTGATTCTGACTCCCTTTCTTTAATAGACCAATGTTCTGACTTTAAACTGGATTGGAACCCCAAAACACACGCGCCATATTTTTCACTAGGACATTTTATTTATTACTTATTCAGAGTCGTGTAAACAAGGAAGCTGTTCGAAGTTAGTTGGCTGTTAACTGCATACAAATCTTTGTAAACTGTCAGATGGACTGGCCATTTTGTATATTGCAGTCTGGTTTATGGGTAGAGGTGAATACAGGAAAACACTATATACAAACATATTGATATACAAACAGATTATATATATATATATATCGCTCATGCAGTAAAATGAATTAGAGCACTCTGGCTATTGGGCGCGTATAATTATAATATACACGCTAAAAGTCTGCATTCTTCTACCGAGCGCCCATAGCCCAGAGGTAGAATCGACGACTGACGCCATTTCGGTCGGGTTTCAATCCCGGGTTAAAAAGCAATCGGAGTCTAACCGTACTGATGAGCCGAGGATGACTATATATTTTAGTTTTTAGAATTCCTTCATGTGTAGTGCAAAGACACGAGATATTAAAATCATACTACCAACCAACTCCATTGCATCTAATATCCAAAACTATCTATCCCATATAAAAAACACACACATAGTAACAACTACCTCGAAAACTATTATGGATATTATCAGATCTAAAAATAACCGAATTCAAAATGATGAAAAAGCAGGTGTATACAGAATAAATTGCCGGGATTGTTCCTCCATCTCCATCGGAGAAACAAGTAGAAATCTAAAAAAAAAAAAAAAACCGTATATATGAACACAAAAGAGACATCGCTAGTAATATTCTAACAAATGCATTAGTGATTCACAGAAATAAATTCAACCACAATTTCGATTTTAAAAAATGAAACACTAATAAAAAGAGTAAACAATTTATTCAGGAGAAAAGTTCTCGAGAGCGCCGATATCCAGTACGACCAAAACATCAATTTGCAACTCGGATTTTTTCCCAATCTTACCTTTACTTATGGAAATTATACTAAAACAGACTAACATACATAAGAAAAAGTTAAAAGAAAATGGTTGACTTTCCTTCATTTTAATATCTCGTGACTTTGTACATTATATATATATATATAAATATATATATAAGTCATCCTCACTCAAGCGTGTTTCGCTGTATCACAGCTCATCAGTGTGTCTAGACACACCAACTTACTTCTGGCCGGGATCGAAACTCGACCGATCTGGTGTAAGTCGGAGTCACTACCCACTAAGCCATTTCTGAAGAGTCACGCATATATCGCAGAAGTGGAATCTGTTTCTAAAATTTTCTTCTCTAGAGAGCTCAATCGTAATGAGAGCATAATATATTAGTCATCTACATACAAGCCCGTTTCGCGGTATTACAGCTCATCAGTGGGACTAAACACATCCACTTGCTTCTGGCCGGGATCGAAACTCGACCGATTTGGTTTGGCCAACGATCTTTTAAACATGCTTTGTTAAAAACGACCGACAAGTTTTTGATCAATTTTTCCAGTATTCTTTTATATTTACTTTTTGATGGATATATATATATATATATATATATATATATATATATATATATATATATATATAATTTAAATTCAATTTAAAAATGTTCCATAATTGTTAAAATTCAAAACGCTTTCAATCTCTTCACTGAACATTCTCAAGGATGTTATATATATATATATATATAATGTAGAACACTTGGTATATTATCCTGTTAAATTCCGATAGGGACGAACGCAAAAGAACTCAATGTTAAATTTATTTAATTTAAAAGAGTAATATAATTTAGAAGAAAATTTAGATATACTACAATTTCATGGGTAATACATATTTCGCCGCCAAATGATAACCTTGCAGCTCGTCATACCCAAATAATACAACAGTTAATCTTTTAATATATGAAATATATATATATATTAATCTTCTAATATATATATATATATATATATATATATATATATTGTCATCCGCTGACAGATCTGTTTTACTGTATCACAGCTCATCAGTACGGTTAGACTCCGATTGCTACATAACCCAGGCTTGAAACCCGACCGAATTGGCGTCAGTCGGCGACTCTATTATATATATTAGAATATATATATATATATATATATATATCAGAATATATATATATATATATATATATATATATATTCATAAAAGTAAAACTCAACACGTCATTTAAATTGGTTATAAATTATAATTAATTTCCATAAGCTAAATTAGCTCATTTCATCAGACCACTAATATTCATCCCATTTGGTTCAAAAATTTTTTACCGGAATAAGCATTTCTTTTAACTGAAAACGAAAAAAAGAGTAAGGACAGAGACATTGGCGTCAGCCCGGTTGGGGGTATTCAGACCAGTCGCGAAGATGTTGATCACCAAGTCATTAAACTCCCACTACCAATTCCATGAATACGTATGCATGTTTAACTCCACTAATTAACACACCCATGTACACTAACTTATATCCACATACAGACATGCGCACACATCCACATATGTCCATACAAATGCAACTGTGTTTACACTTATACATACCTATAGACTTACATTTATTCATGCCCACATACGAATGCTTTCGTATACTCACATATATATTTTATAAAGACGGGATTTCTACGCGTATAAATAGTGTTATATATATGCTAACAATTCTCACACATACTCACAAATTACGCATATATTTTCATATTTACACATATCGTCACATCCATGCGTATATCCACTCATAGATGTCCCCGCACCCATATATGCATGTGTGTGCACATACAAATGTATTCTTCATACATACATTTATCTATTTATATCGACATATAATTATTGTATTCGCACACTCGCAAATTTATGAGGAGCGGATCTACGCAGACATGTATACATATCTATATATATATAAACAACGTTTTATATATCCGTATGTATAAAGACAATGTACGCCTGTGTACACATATCCATCTCTTTTTCACCCTCAAACGAGGTGGTGTATGTCACAATTCATACAGCTTAACAAACATTGCACATATATATATATATATATATATATATATATATATATATATATATACACCAGCATATATCATTCTGATCTTGATATTAACCCGTACACATATGAGTAAAATGATCAGTACATGAAGGTATAATCAGTTCAATATATATAAAACGGATATATATATATATATATATATATATATATATATATATATATATATTAATCGTATCACCCCGAGCAAGGCGGTAACGCCACTGATGTGCAGAGGGCTACGTAATAGTGAAAATATTGGAAAAGATAAAGCCGGAAACCACATCCTAAACAAGGAACAAGGGATGAGCCTCTTAACCTGTTCAATAGACGTGGGTGGAGTGTGAACCGGGTGATAGATCTATCTACTCCAATTAATTATATATTATATATATTGTGCAATTTATTATATATATATATATATATATATTAATCATTTCACCCCAAGCAAGGCAGAATTGCCACTGGTGCGCAGGGGGTTATCGAAGAGATGAGATGAGAAAGAGGAACTAGTTACAAGAGAGTCAGAGAATGCGTAAGAACAGTATAAGAATACAGGTATGAAGTGGGCTGCATGAGAGTAAAGTGGAAAGGAAGAAGAACATGATACAAGGGTTGACATGGAAAGTATGTGAGTCAAGAAGATAAGAGATTACAATTGACTTTGCATTTAAATTCTTGTTGTAGTTTTCATGGAAGCAAGTATATGGAAGGGAATTCAACAGGCGGGAAGGGCTAGCAAAGAAGCTGGTAGAGTAAAATTGCGGCTAAATTTGATTGGTTTCACTGTAAAAGGGTTGGACCTAATTGCTAGTCTAGCAGCTCGAGTAAATTCATGCAAAGGGGGCAGCAGGAAGCTACGCTCCTCAGAGCAGAAGCCGTGAAAGTATTTGTAGAAAAGATAGAGGGAAGCCACATTACGTTAATGAGAAAGTAACTAGAGTCGGGATCAATTACAGTGCAGGTTTTCCGTTGTATTTTGTCAAGAAGCCCGAGATAAATATATATATATATTGCTTAATACTTAGTTTTTAGTCATAATAGGGTTGTATTAAAAATCGTTCGATATAATTATATTGTAGGAATTTTGAATATTATCCATTTTTAAACGAGTTATTTCGCTACCCAGGTTTCTACCATGTGTGGTTTCTTCAGGCGATTTTTAAGAGCTGATTTTACCTTTTACCGTTTTTCTTTTTAAGAACGCTCTTCTAAAAGTGTTTTATTTGAACGTTCACGTGGCAGGGAATTTATGAACGCGTTATTTTTAAATTAAATAGGATTATGGCGTTTTCATCCATGGTTGTATGAACGTAAGAGATATTTCTTAGTGTGGATGCATTTCGTCATAATTTCCGTTATTTCATTTAAAAGTTCATCTTCCTTTTGGAATATCATGATTTCTAATTTTTCTTCTCGGCTTCCGCCTTTATTCTACAGAAGATCTTCTGTACAATAAAGACGGAAGCTGACGAAGGTTCGCCTGAAATAGGCCAAACTTCCGCTTAACTATGAAATAACGTGTCTGTCTTAATTTTTGCATATATATATATATATATATATATATATATATATTGCAGCATGACATTCATTAAAAAGGAATCACTTATAGAAAAATATAATAAAATAATATAATATAAATAGCTTAATCACACGAATATACATATGTGTGTGTATGTGTGCGTGTATTAGGTTGAGTCATAAATATTTTTTGTTTTGTTTATCATTTTTATTTCATTCTTCAAAATATTACGTTTCCCTAAAAGTTACATCATGTATGACTCAAACTAAATAATATGCATTATATAAGTGTGTTTGTGCATGTGTGTGTGTGTGTGTGTGTGAGAGAGAGAGAGAGAGAGAGAGAGGGGGGGTAGTGAGACAGGGAGAGATAGAGAAAGTGAAACAGAAGGTAGTAATTCTGCACGTAATTTTTATCAATTCTCCTTGCATTTTGATCTTATATTCGTACAACCGAAAGCAGACATTTTTTTTCTTGGCGAGTTGCAAAACCCAACCAAGTGCTGACTACGGAAGTAACCATCCCGCTGTTATATGCAAAGCAGAATGAAAATATGGATTCGGAAGAAGCCTAACGTTGCACTTGAATTGCAATGCAATAAACTCATGAACGACTGGAACCAGAAGGAAAAATATATGGACAGTCTGAAAAGAATATACGAGGGATGAAATAGAAAAGGAAACTCAAAATGGGATTTTTTTTAATCCTCTCACGCCAAGCAAGGTGGTACAGCCACTGATGCGCAGGGGGCTACATACGAGTAAAAGATTAGACAAGAAGAGAGTAAAGAGAAAGATGAACCAGTTACAGGGGGTGTCAGAGAAAGGGCAAGATAAGGATAGGAATACGGGTGTGATGAGAGTCTCAAAGGTAAAGAGAAAGGAAAAGATATACAGGGTGATGTAGAAAGAACTGGAGTCAAGTGGTTAAGAGATGGGTATTGACATTGCATTTAAATTCATGGAGCTTGTAGCCCTTATGAAAACAAGAAGATGGAAGGGAGTTCCACAGTCGAGAAGTGCGAGAAAATAGTAGAATTGTCGGCTGCATTTGGTTGATCTAATTGAGAATGGGTGAGACCCTGTTGTCAGTCTTGTTGCACGAGTAAACTTCTGTGGCAGGGGCACCAGTGACTTAAATTCATCGGAGCAGAAGCCATGAAAATATTTATGGAGCAGAAAGAGGGAAGCCACATCGGTGAGAAAGTGGCTATAGTCGAGCCTCGCACCTATCATAGTACTGATACTCCTTTGGAAGCTGTTGAGAACACTGAGATGAACAGAAGGGGCGCCTGAACATATATGACAGCAGTATTCTCTGCACAGACGAATGGTTGATTTGTATATGTGCAAGATGGATTTAAGCGGAAAAAAGTCTCCTGGCTCGACACAGTGACCCAGCCTTCGTAGCAGTGGATTTAGCTATTGACTCAATGTAATTATTCCATTTGAGATCGGAAGATAAGGTAAGACCGAGAAACTTTATTGAAATCAGCAAACATCATCCTAAAGGAAAAAGGGCGTACAAGGAAAATGAGTTGATCACAAATTAAATTCACGTAATGATGCTTAGGTGACAGAAAACAATGCCAAGAGACGGAACGGAATAGTGAAAACTACACAAAGAAATAAAAAAACAAATATTGTGAGCTAAAGTAAAATGATCCAAAACTGTGCAGAAACAGAACGAATGTGTATAAGATAAAGGTGATATGTATAAAAATATAAGAGAACTAAAAGAACAAACGGCATGCTCATCAAGAGTCTGCAGGAAATTTAAAGGCGGAACGCTCATATTAGAGAAAGAAAATATATTCCAGCGTTGGAATTAATATATCGGAAATCTCTACCACGACAAAAGAACAATATCTGGCCGCAATTGATATTATTTTGGGGTAATCATTACACCAACCAGGAAGTTCTGCAGATACCTCTCAAATGCTACCAGAACTAAGGAGATTTTTTTTCTGTGTATAGCTTGACATTTGCTTGATTTCTTAGAATCCCTCTGCAACAAATGTCTGGGTTGAATTAAATCCTAGACTTTATATATTTCCTTATAATTTTGACCAGCTCATCCAAAATACTATTGGGTCTCCATGTATATATTCCATTGGCAAGAGCTGTTTTACAGGAACTAAGAACATGTTCTAATGTTTGTAGATTTTCCTTACACAGGGACAAGTAGGATCGCTCTCTTTCTTTCATTTAACAAGATTGTTCTTCGATGGTAGCAGGTCATATGTGGAACGTATTAAACGCCTCAACCTGAGTCCTTCCAAGGAATAGGTTTCTGCAGAAACTCTTCCCAATTTGTCCATTGGCCTTGTTGGGATTATTGTATTTCTTATACGAGTCTTTTGTTATCTTCTTCGTTCCTTACATTTTGGCGATCTTTCCCAGAAGTTTTCGACTACCATTGCTTTTCATTTAGTTCTAACTCTTGTTTCCCTGCTTGAGTGTATCCGATGACTTCATTGAAAGCTAGACTGTACGGTTGTCTTTCTTTCAATTCTTCAATTGTTGCCGTTACTTAACTTCATACAGCAGAACACAGTAATCCCCTACCTTGAGTGACTCTTGGGTCTTGTATTCGATGAACATTAATATAACAGAATACATGTCATAATATATAATATATATATAAATAGTGGTGGGTCCTACGGCATGATGTAAAAATTTGTTGAAAGAGAACAACTGGCAATGCACAGAAAAACCGACGGACTTGAAATATTAAAAAAAAAACGGAAGTGGAAGCTGTAGTGGCCAAACTGAACAGAAACAAAAGAACAGGACCAGACGGAATTGTAATAGAGATGCTGGCAACCTCAGACGAATTCGGCATTGGCAAGATTAGAAAAATACTAAAAGAAATCTAGAACAGTGGTGATATGCCGAATGACCTCAGCAGATCGATTTTCATAGTAGTGCCTAAGATGCCAGGCGCAGAAGAATGTGAACTCTAGCGGACAATCAGCCTAAAAAGTCAAATGACAAAACTTACTATCCGAATTCTGATGAATACAGGGCGCAACAGAATCGGGTCAGAGATAGGTCAAGAAATATAGGTCAAGAAATTTTGCGTTCCTCGTTGCGAACAAGGAACGCAAAATTTATGCCCAGAATGTTATCAGAAAAAACAATGCAAATGCAGAAGGACGTATACCGTGTTTTATAGACTACGAGACTAATCAGTCAGTCAGTTATGTTCCATACGTGATACACACTTTGGGTGATCATGTCTCGAAAAGGACATGAATGACTGGGTAGAAGATTATCCCGCAGTAGTTTGCCATTGCTTTCTGTGGTAGACTGGTTGCCGACCAAGACTACAGAACCCAATCTGTCCTGTTCTTTAACCCATAACTGGAATGAAGAGTCGGAATAATAACTTCCCAAGGGTATTTGTGCGTAAGTGATGGAAAGAATTCAACTGGAATCCGAACTCGGCATCCCGATTTGTCGTTCGGAGTCGCCATCCACTGCACCACAACGCACATCCTGCCAACGCACGAGACTTATAGACTTCGCTAAAGATAAAATAATCAAGAATTTATACTGGCAAGGCGTGACAAACATAAGGGGCTTTAGCAGATGCATGGCGGAACACGGTTTGGCAGAAATAGCAAAAAGACAAAACGTATTGAGAGCTTCAAGGTACAGGAAGATATGGAGGGCAATGATCGCCTACGCCCTGAAGAATTACAGCACATAAAAGAAGAGCTAAAGGATGCAATGGGTAAATTGTCGCCATTTTTTATTATTACATTCGCGCATTTTGTAGACTGCACAGTATAGTAGGGTCAGTTGGGCACCATCTATGAGAAAAAGAACCCTATGACGCAATTTAATCGGTGAGAAATTTCGAAAGTTCATGTTGCGCTGCTTGGAATTCGCCTTAGAACACTTCAAAGTGTCTGGGTGTCAATATGAGGGGAGTGCTGAGGATTCCGAAAGATTTGAATGAATTTGATGGTGATTACGAAGGTACGGCCTCTAATGAATTCGTCGGTGACAGCCTCAGACACCACACGGAGGCTTTCACCAAGTGCCTTCTGTAGGTAACGTTGCCCTGAGTCAAGAGGATGGCTGCTGGAAGACCCAATATCTGGCAACAAATCTTTGCATCATGTCACACAAGCAGGAGAAAACTATCATGGCTATCAGACAATTTCTGCAACCATATCACTCCTTACATCTTTGCCACCTAACATCTCAGATTGCAACCTCCTTGATTATTATGTGTGAGACACAGTTGAGCAAGATATCAACAAAACTCCTTGTGACACCGAAAATGAAATGATGTCAAGTATTATAGAAGCATTCACCAATTAAAAAACGATGATCGCCCGGAAGAGTTGCTGGAGATTCCAAAGTTGTCTAGAGCTCGTGGTTAAAGCCAATGGCAATTTTATTGAATAGATTTACTCTTTAGTATTTTTATATATTTTCGTGTAATTTTGGTAAATATATCTGTTAAAATTTCATTTTGGCGACATTTACACGACAATTTATCAGTCGCACCCTACATAGCTGCTAAAATGAAGCGTCGATATTATTTTAACTTTGGCGTCACTTATAGGTCGTTTTATTCATTGCATTTAGTATACTCTGTTAAAATCAAACATCTGTTTTATTAGGTTGTCCCAAAATTTCGTGAACACTTGCAAAAACTTGAAATTTTACTCGCCAAGTAATCTAAGGTTGCAAAAAACTGAAATTTTACTCGCAAAAACAACAAAAATTATTACTCAAAATAAAGACCATCATTTTTCAAGACTTTCTGCCATCGATCTGCATGCTTACGGATCTGGTCAAAGTACCATTCAGCCGGCTTCGAATCAAAGAATTCTTGACACGCTTCCTCGAATTCATCAAACGAGTTGAATCGGCGGCTCTTCAGAAAGTGTTGCATTGAGGGAAAAAGGCCGTAATCTGATGGAGCACAGTCAGGATTGTAGGCTGGATGTGGCAGAACCTCAACGCCGTCCAGCTCTTCAAACTTGTCTTTGGTCTTCCTGGCGTTGTGTGGCTGGGCATTGTCCTGCTGCATCAAAGCGCGCTTTCGGTTGATCAGAGCCGGGTACTTTTGCTTCAACTTTTCGTAGACCCGCTCAAATTGCTGACAGTAAAGTTCGGCACTGATGGCACGACCATTCGGAACTAACTCAAAATGCACGATTCCTTCAAAGTTCCACCAAACGTACAACATGACTTTCTTGCCGAATCGATCTTGTTTTGGAACCGACGGTGTCTCTTGCCCTTTCTGAACCCATCGCTTGTCTCAATTGTGCTGGACCAGATAGACCCATTTCTCGTCGGGTGTCACAATTCGCTCCCAAAAACGCTCGTCCAATGGATTGCTGAGCAATTGACGGCAAATTTCAACTCGTCTGTTGGTTTGTGCTTCGGTGAGTTCGTGCGGATCTTGGCGCGGCTTTTTGTGAACAAAATCAAGTTGCTTCAAATATCGGTGAATTGTCGATTTGCCAATTCCAAGCTCATCAGTCAATTCTTGAGTGCTCGATGAAGGCGAAATGTCCAACTCGGTATGCAAATCTCCATCATCCAACTTTAACGGCCGTCCCGAACGAGGCTTATCTTCAAGACTCATGTCGCTAGAATCGAAACGTTTGTACCACGTTGAGATCGCCGCATATGCAATTGTTCCTTCACCTTCGGCAGCACAAATCTCTTCTGCAGCTTTTCTGGTTGAAAGACCTCGCTTCCAGCAGTAACGAATCAAAACTCGCAGCTCAGTTTTATTAATTGCCATCTGGAATACAAAGATGAAGATCACTATAACAATATAAACGCAAAATTGCATAAAAATTCAATTTTTCCCAAGTGTTTACAAACTTTTGGGACAACCTAATATTTTAATTTTGGTGTTATTAATACGACAATTTATCCATCGCATCCTGTATTCTGAATTTGTATTAATTTCTTGTCATAAGTTTGCAGTTTTATTTGCTATCAAAACGAAACGTCTTCCTGTTAGAAAGTTTTCTGTCAGTTTATGTCCGTGATTTTAATTGGAATATTTACTGTTTTCCTTAGGCACATCCCCCACGTTTCTTTCATTCGAGAAGAAAAAATATCTCTCCTCACTTCCTCCCCCTCCTCCCCCTCCTCGCACAGCAAGTATATCCAATTGCAAGGCTGAACCAGAGTTAAGCTGAAACTTATCATTGTGTTATAAGTGGTCAGATTAAAGTTCTCGTGCAATTATGGATGATAAATGGAATCTCAGTAGTGGAGAGAAACCATCTTAACTTTGACTACGAGATGAACCCACCCTCCTTTTCGTGTTTACTTTGATTCCATTTTTTTTTCAGTAACAATACTCGAGTTTGAGTTTTGTTTAATTGTATACCAACCTCTGTGGGTTATTTAATGCCAAAAAGGTGGGGTTTTAAGGTGTTTTTTTAATGTCCGGTTATAGTGAGAAGGTTTAGTCAGATTTTAATGAAAATATTTTGTTTTTATTCTCTTTTATTTAAAAAACTGAAAATGTCTTCTAGTTTTGTATTCAAAAATGTTTTGCTGAAAATAATCTTTCCTTCAAAAAAGTGTTATGGTAAGAATTTTTATCTTCAAGAAATGTATTATTGGTAATATTTTTCCTTCAGAAAATTTTTTTTTTTATAAAAGTCTATTTTTATGTGCATATTTTTACAAAAGTGAATTTTTATACGTTCATAGTGTTTTTACCCCAGTTTGAAGGTTAACTATTTGCCCATAGCTGGGACCCTAACAGGTACTACTACTCCAGGTCAGGGTGGACCTGGGACTAACAGCAATTAAGAGGTGCTTTCATGCTCCTCGAAACCTTCTAATCAGAGGCCTTGATGCTTTATGCAGTTTACCGTCATGCCCAGGAACATAATTCTTGTAAACTATTTCTCTTAACTTGCCTTCTCTCTAATGATGAGTATTTTGGGTCGGTTTCACTTAGTGTTCGGATAGACCTCCCGTATAATGTTCCAATCTCGCTAAAATTGAAGAGTAGTACTAGATTGGCGTCGAGGTCTCATCAAGTCACATTTGAATTGGCGAAATGTAAGTGTAAGTTCTATGCTAACAGTTTCTTTTCTCGCACTTCTCGCTTGTGGAACTTACTTCCGGCTCTGCGCTCTCCAACCAACCTTGATATTAAAAAATCTAATGCAATATTAATCATTATCTTCTGTCTTCTTGATTACTTTTCTCTGTTCTTCTCGATCCTTAATAAATGTTTCGCTTCTTTCTTATTTTTTCGCAATCAGTAACCTCTTTTGATTTTACCGCCATGCTTGGGGTGATTTGATCAAAAAAAAAAAAAAAAGAAAAGAAAAAAAAAGAAAGAAAAAACAAATGAAAATGCGAGAAGGGGTGGCTATTTTTTTATGACTTCTTTGGATAATAAATTCTAAATTCCTAACTAGGGGCGCATGGTTTCATAGAACTAAATTAGATCAATTCGTTTTTTTTCTAGCAATAGGAATTCATTTGTAGTAAAAAAACATTCAATATTTTTTAAAAATAAAAACAAAAAACAAGATAAAAATACCATGTAACATTTTTTCAGTTGTGTAAATATATTTGATTCTTCTTTAATATATTTCCATTGATATGTAATTGTTCAAAACCGACATTTTTACATAAAAATATATAATAAAATATTAAAAGAAATATTAAAAGATATTAATAAAATATTAAAAGAAACCAAACAAAATTGACAGAACTCATGAAAATTGCTTGAAAAACAAGCAAAAGTATAAAATGTTTCAAAGAATCATTTTTTTAATCATCTCACCCCAAACAAGGCATTTTACTGTCACTATTGCGCAGGGGGTTACATAGGGGAAAGTGATGAGAAAGAGGGGTTAGTTATAGGAAATGTCAGGAGAAAGGCAATAGACGGATGAGAATCACGAGGATGGGGGTGGAGTAGATGGGAAAAAGAACTTGAGAGAATGGATGCGAGTTAGTGAGATAGGAGATGTATGTTGACCTTACATTTAAATTCCTGGAGATTGTAGCTGTCAGGGAAGTAAGTACACGGAAGGGAATTCCACAGGCCGGAAGTATGAGAAAAGAAGCTTTTAGAGTAGAAATTGCGGTTTCACTATAAAAGAGTGGGGTCTAGTTCCTAGTATAGCAGCTCGTGTAAAATCATACATAGAGGGCACGAGTAAGCTAAGTTCATTAGAGCAGAAGCCGTGAAAGTATTTATAGAAGAGACACAGGGAAGCCACTTCACGCCGGTGAGAGAGCGACTGCAGCCGAGCTGCCAAGTCGGTATCGATCACATTAGAGATTCTCCGTTGGATTTTTTCAAGAATTTTTAGACTCTCATAAAGCAAAACAAAAAGAAGTTCTGCATCAGTTAATACAGGTTACTACATTCAGTATTATTTTTCTTTTTAATCATAAAAAATCATGCAAGGTAATAAATCAAATAAGACACTTTCGCATTATCGTAAAATAGCTTCCCTCTGCCTTTTCTTCAAAAAAAAAAAAAAAATTATGGTAATTGTTCGGATAAACATTCCCTTATCTTACCCAGATTTTATGAATTTAAGTGCAGTACTAGATTCTCAAAAAGGTTTCAACATTTTACAATTGAAAGTGCTAACCATAACCGTAAGTTCTTTTCTAATAGTTTCTTCTATCACACTTCTTACTTGGAGAACTCTCTTCCGGTTTTTATTTCCTAAGTCAATTTCGATCATCAAAAATTTTAATACAATCTTCTGTCTTAATACCTGTTTTTAATTTTTTATCTCCCTCTCTCCTTAAGAGTGTTTTCACTCATATTCTCTTAAACTCGGCAAAAAATCTTAGTGGCTTTATTACCTTGCATGAAATGAAATGATTAAAAAAATGAGATGAGAGCGTAATCTGATTTGTACTGGTTGACAAGTGTGTTCTGTTGCGGCCCAAGATAGAAAGAAATTATATCTTTTCCAAAAATATCTACTTAATTTTTGTGTTTAAAATAGTTTGTGAACAAGTCAAATTTAGCTATGGAAAAAAAAGTCAAATTTAGTTAAAAAAAAAACCTCCATAAAATCATTGAATCTGTATTGAAAATAAAATAAACCCCGAATTAAAGGCAAAACGGGTGTGGTAAAATGACCAAAGTTAGGACACCAAATAAGAAACGATTAATCATCCATGCGGTGGGTATGGAATTGTGTTAGATTGTTGGGCCCTTTCAGTTACGCGTGCTGGTGTAGATAGATGTGATCAGGTGTTTTACGTCCCTCAATCTGCCGTACGAACAGATTTGTATACAACACAACGAATTCGTTAGATTTGATAAGGGACGACATCCCGAATGCGAGATAAGTGCTAAACATAGTCTAACAATCTTCTCAGCCTTTCTTCACCTCACCCGGATCTATTTACCTTTCACCTCAAACACGAAAAACGCACATGCGTACTAAGGTACAGGATGCGATGGATAAATTGTCGTTTTATATTTTTAATTTCACACGTGCATTTTTTTCTACTGCGCACTATAGTAGGGTCAGTTGGGCACAGAGAAAGTGCACCAGCACGTAATTCACTCTGCCAGAAATTTGGAAACGGCATACTGTAGTGCTTGGAATTTTTGCTGGAAGGTACGATAGGAACATTTCATAGTGTTTGGATGTCAATCTGAAGACAGTGTAGGGGATTCGGAATAAGTTGGATGAGCTCGGAAAATTTACTCTGATCGTTTTGATAATTATTAATTCCCACCCATCTCTTATCTTTTCTTCGACATCATCTGTACCTTTTTTTATTCTCTCGTTCTAGACCTTGTGCACCAGTGGCATTTCTGCCTTGCCTTGGGTGAAATGATTATAAAAAATCTATCTATCTATCTATCTATCTATCTATCTATCTATCTATCTATCTATCCTGGTCTCTTCATATATATCTCTTTAACCTGTTTGTATTTACCAATTCTACCGAAAAGTTCTCGGTCTTACCAATATGTGACCAAATGATCACACATTTTACTTTTTTTTTAAAGTCCTTCTCCATCGCACGGAGAACATTTCAGCAGCCCCTTCTTTTTGACATTTGTAGCTGGTACTTTCAAATATTGATACTCAAGACAACCAGGCTCTGTCTATTTGAACGATCGGCGTAACATTATCTTACTTATTAGCTAGAACATTCGGGTATTTTTGAAATCAATCTAAATGTTTTTTCTTTTCTTTGCTCGCGTTCATTTTAACGTTTCTTTCTCTTCTTTCTCTTTTCGAGCTTAAAATATTCCCACTCAAACACTTTCTCACACTACTCACACCTTGCTCTCTTTGTCCTACTCTCCCTGTTTTTCTTCCTGACCTTTAAATCTCACTCACGCCAATTCCTTTCCCATCAAATACTTTATCCAGATAAACTACTGAATTTGTTGGTGAGGGCCTCAGGCTCAAAACGGAGGGCTGCATCAAGTGTCTTCAGGAGGTATTTTTGCACTGGGTCTAGAGAGTGGCTTCTAGAAGACCCAATGTCTAGCAATAAGACTTTGCACAATGCCACACAAGCAGGAGAAACCTGTCATTGGCTTTGAAACAATTTATGCGGCCACATAACTCCTTTCATCTTACCACCTAACTCCACAGACTTCCGTCCCCTTGTGTGTGTTGCGCAGTTGAACGAGAGACAAACACCAAAAAAAAATAACTGAATGCAAGGATTATGGCAGAATTTACCAAATTAAAAACGGAGGCCGTCGAGAAGAGTTGCAGGAAACTCCGAAGTTGTTTGGAGGCCGTCGATGAAGTCAATGGCCAGTTTATTGAATACATTTACTCTTTAGTATTTCAATATATTTTCGTGTGAATTTGGTAAATATATCTGTTAAAATGAGATGTCAGTGCTAGTTTCATTTTTCCATCATTTAGACGACAATTTATTCACTGTGGCATAAATAATATATACCTTTGGAAAATTCATTTATAATTTGAGTTCCTAAAAGAAAAACTACACGAACCCATCAAAAATTATATAAAAAAGTTAATGATAATACCTTGTAGGTCATTTTTAATAAAACCTGTATACGCACACACACACACACACACACACACACACACATATATATATATATATATATATATATATATATATATATTGGAAAAGATATTAACCTGTTCTTCTCTCTCCAGCTATGGGTTAAATAGCAGGATAGATTGAGTTCTGTAACCTTGATTAGCAATCAGTGTACCACAGAAAGTAATGGCAACTTATTGCGTGAAAATATCTGCCCGGTTAGTCATGTCTCTTTCGAGACATGATCGCTCAAGCGTATATCACGTGTGTCCCTTAAATGACTGGCTGATACTTAACAAAAAATGAAATATTCCGTTTTGATGGCGAAGAAAGATGGAAAAGACATATCAGAAATGCTGTTTGGTTTCGGTGAGAAGAATGAAAGACGGAAAGATATATATATATATATATAGAGAGAGAGAGAGAGAAAGAGAAAGAGTGAGAGAGTGGGAGAGGGGGAGTAGAGAGAGAGTAGGAGATAACTTTCCAATGTATTTAAAGTCAGCTTCAGTAAAATGGAAAACTTTGTCAGTTTCAAATCTGTGGAAATCGCAATATGCTTATTCATTCATTAAAGTTGATACATCAGAAAATTCAAATAGAAAAACCGTTAAATTTTTAAGGGTTCTTCTTCTTCTTCTTCTTTTTCTTCTTCTTCTTCATCTTCTTCTTCTTCGTCTTCTTCTTCTTCGTCTTCTTTGTCTTCTTCTTCTTCGTCTTCTTTTTTTTCTTCTTCTTCTACGTCTTCTTCTTCTTCTTCAATGCGCCCTTCAAGACATTGGAGATTATGATTTTCTACAGTTTCCTATCATTCTTCTCATTATTTTTTTTTTATCATATCACCCCAAGCAAGGCGGTAACGCCACTGATGTTCAGGGGGCTACGTAAGAGTGAAAAGATTGGAAAAGAGAAAACCAGAAACCACATCCTAAACAGGGAACAAGGGATGAGCCTCTTCCCCTGTTCAATAGACGTTATTATTATTAGAAGAAATCTGTCATCTACAAGACAGAGATAGCGGCTACGTGTCAAATGCGTTGTGACATATAAGGTGTCTGTCGAGGTTTATGTCATCGAATGTTTTCACAGAACTGGGCAATTAACTCTGTCTTCTGAGAAATTTTTGTTGTTTTTGTCGGTGTTGTCTTCTCTTAGATGATCACATATTCCCACATTAATAAATTTCATCTAATCGATTAATTCATTTTTATCCTCGACTGATTGCCAACCACGAAAGTTGAAGAACCCAGTATTTAGGCCATAGCTGAAAGATAGTAAGAGATTCGAAACTGCAAGTGCAATACGAAAATGTAAAGCAAATATGAATCTTATTCATAAGCAGCAATGAATGAACAGAGAAAAAAAAATCTGTCCTTAAACAAAAATAATATAAACTTATTTATAAATGGAACTTTGTGTGTGTGTGTGTGTGTGTGTGTGTGTGTGTGTGTGTGTCCGTTACCTATAGTCTCCGAAACGGCTGAACCGATTTTATTGAAAATCGACACAGTTGTACTATAAGCATCTGCGAGTGTTCTTAGCTAGGTTTTGTGTCGAGGTACTCCCGATAAATGTCGAAAATCGATAATCGAAAAAAATCGGGTTATAGAAGGAGTGGTCCAATTTTAATCAACTTTGATATACTCATAGACAAAGACATAAGAAACGATATTCAGAAGTTTCAAGGTTGCAGTTCTCCCCTTGGATGACTTATTCGACTCCGATATTAGAAATCGATACTCCAATATCCTACCGGGTTTGATCAAAATCAGTTTTTCAGCCACTTTATTTTAATTTTTGCTTCGGGTTTGGCTCTAAGTAGGTATACTTGTAGTTCTTAGGCTCAGTCATTCTACCATTTACTCAGAGGACTTATTTAGCCTTCAAAATTCAGTTTACGACGAAAAAAACTTATTTGATATCGATAGCAGGAACTCAAAATTTGACTTACATCCATTCATTTTTCTTTCAGTCTACGGTTTTGCTTTAACTGGAAACAACTATTGCTTTTTAGTCTTTCGTGCCAACGTCCAAAGAGTCTGAGCTCCAGGACCATGAATTAGTTTTAAAGCTTTCATTACACCTGGGCTATACTGTTTTCATATATATATTGTATTTAACTGTGGTTGCCAAGGGAATAAGTATTTAGAGACACCTGCTATAATAAATTTAAGATCACCATTTTTTAGATCAAACTGCTAATTTCTCCTCATTGAACTGAAGTTCTTTTCTTTTTCTTTTTTGCAGCTCCCAAAGGCTATACCATAGATCTTGACCTTCAGGAATTTGTTTTGGAACAATCTTCGGATTGCCAGTATGATTATCTCGAAATACGAAATGGTCCGTTTGGTTATTCGCCTTTATTAGCTCGGCTTTGCGGCAAAATTCTTCCTCCAATTTACAGCTCAGCCAGTCGATATCTTTGGCTACGTTTCAAAACGGACGGAATGTTTCAACAACAAGGATTCAGCGCTATTTATTCCTACGTGAAATATGAAGGTAGGTTACTTGTGTTTTCTGACTGTCGTTTGTGAATATCCTTGGCTAATGCAGAGGATAGAAGTCTTTTTTGACAATATATTTTATTCATTTGAATTCATGGCATCCCAAAATGTTTTTTCCTACTTTTTTATATGATTATATGCTAACACTGTCAACACCATTGTTAGTACTAAAAAAAAAAAAACACGTTTCACAAGTAATTTGACTGTGCTGATTTCGGAAATAATCAGAGATCTTTTATGGTTAATGTGCGTTGTGGTGCAGTGGATATCGACGCGGAACGAGAAATCAGGTAACTGATTTCGAATTCCAGTTGAATTTCTTGCATTCACTTACGCACAAATAACCTTGGGAAAGTATTAATCCGTCCTTTCCCCTCCAGTTATCGGTTAAATAATAGGACAGATTGGATTCTATAGCACTTGGTCGTCTACCGTAGAAAGCAATTGCAACCTCCTGCGGGATAATCTTTTGTCCAGTCATGTCTCTTTCGAGACGTGATCACCCAAAGCGTATAAACGTAATAGAAACCCATCATTTTTAGCTAGGCCGAGTAATTTATGCCAGCCACCTGAAAGAAACTATTTTCATAAGAAAAAAAAAGTGTTTTTGAATCAAAAAATTAAAAATAAAAGTACTGAATTCTTTTCCAGTTTATCGCCACAATTCAACTGTATTACTGATTAACTTAATCAGTAATACACTTTATAAGTAATACGCTAACATGAGTATTAAAGTTTATTTTTTATATAGCCATCTAGATAAATTTCCATATAATTGTGGCTATGTGAAAATGAGCAAGGATTTCATCGGAATACCAGGGACGATGTGGCTAACTACTGCTGGGGTATCAAAAGGGACTTAAATAACATTGACAGACAAACAAGAAGGCGACAATTTTACCACAGTTCTTATGTTCACAAAGGTTTTATTTCTGTTGTTAGTTTATTAAACGATTTGATGAAAATACTTGTCCGTTTTTGTATATTCAATCGTGTTATTTTTAAAGACTTTTAAAGAGTTTGATTGTTGTTGAAGAAATAGTATTTCTTAAGAAGTAGACCAATATTTATTGGTTCAAATATGAATTGAGAGATTTCTACGATTTTATTTGAGAAATATTAACATTGGTCAGTATCATATATACAGAAAAAAAATTAATTTTTTTTTAATGAGTCATTTATGGACAGCAAAAATGGTAGCTAACCAAGAAAATGTAAGGTTATTTTCAGATTCAGTGCCCTCAAATAACCATATCTGACGGCATATAAGGCGCGCATTTTTTTATACTTTTTTTAAAAAAATAATTTCACCCCAAGTAAGGCATTCTACTACCAATGTTGCGCATGGGGTTACACAGGGGAAAGTGATGAGAAAGAGGGGTTAGTTATAGGAAATGTCAGGAGGGTGGTAATAGACGGATGAGAATACCGAGGATGGGAGTAGAGTAGATGGAAAAAAGAGCTTGACAGAATGAATACGAGTTAGTGATATAGGAGATATATGTTGACCTTACATTCAAATTCCTGGAAATTGTAGCTGTCGGAAAAGCAATTATTTGGAAGGGAATTCCACAGGCAAGAAGTCCGAGAAAAGAAGCTGTTAGAGTAGAAACTGCGGTTGCATTTTATCGGTTTCACTGTAAAAGGGTGGGTATTTGCTAATCTAGTAGCTCGTGTAAATTCATAAATAGGGGGCACAAGTGATCTAAGTTCATTAGAGCAGAAGCCGTGAAAGTATTTATAAAAGAGGCACAGGGAAGCCACGTCACGACGGTGAGAGAGCGACTGCAGCCGAGCTGCCAAGTCGGTATCGATCACATTAGAGATTCTCCGTTGGATTTGTCAAGAACCCCGAGGTGAATAGCAGATGTGGCAGCAGTATTCAATGCACGGGCGGATGATAGATTTATATATATGCAGGATGGAATCAAACGGGAAAAACTTTCTGGCTCTGCACAGTGAACTGACCTTCTTAGCAGCGGATTTAGCAATGGATTCGATATAGTCATTTCACTTGAGGTCCGCTGAGAGTGTGAGGCCAAGGAGGCGTAGTGTTTTACTCTCAGGGAGGCTAGCCTGTTCCATGCTAATGAGGGGTAGGAGCGATTGTTAATAGATAGCAGCTTCGTTTTGGAAGCATTAAAATTTACGAGCCATTTCTTACCCCAGTCTACTACGAATTAGAGGTAGCTTGAAGTTTTTTTAGATGTTTCCTAGTTTGCTATTTGCCGAAAAACATTTCACATCGAGGTGTGAAATTTCGCGAGTTTTGTGTGCAAATTTTGTAAATTCCAGCAAATTCGTTTTTATTTTTCCCTCCTTATTTTTTAACAAAATCAATGGGTCAGATTTGAATGTTAAATTCACAATGTTTTTGTTCTCTACAGCATTATTTTTTTACGCATTTATTTTTTTCTCTCATTTATTTTTTGTGCTTCAAAAAAGTTTTGTAAAGGAAAAAAATCAGAACAGACAAATCACAGTTTTACTAGTATTGACGTTGGTGTTAACCCTTTGATTCTGTTTTGAAATTAACCTTTCTTGTGTTCCAACAGCTTGAGAGTAAAAAAGAGGGCAAGAATAGATTAGAACTCCACTACTATAAATGAAAAGTTGTTCCGTTTAATTTAGTAAAGGAACATATTTATACTCAAAAAAGATTTCTAACTTGTGTATACGATAGTAGGATAGTATAAAACATGAAGACGTTGCTTGAGTTTGCCCCCCTCCTCCTCAGAAAAATCTCCTCCCCTAAGTGCCCCCCCCCCACTTTCAGAGTTCTGCAGTCACCACTGGGGTTGAGTACTCTCGGTTTCCTTCTCTCTTTTTGAATGACTGATCGAAAAACGTGAAATACGTAGCCAACTCGATCACGTGGTTGGCTTAAACATACACTCATTTTTGAACGGGGAGAAACATGACACGTGTCATTGAAGGTTCAATTTGTTGTTTTCTGTAAATCACCGTCTTTTCATTGGTTGATTAATATTTTACCCTGGCTCGCGAATTTGCAAACAGTGAAGAAAATATTTTTTTTTGTACTCACCATAATGGTCATCATTCATTCAAAGAATTAATTTTCTTTATTTTTTATCAGAATTCTTCTATATCTTTGTAGGAATTTACTGTCATAGTTTTGTCTTACCATATAATGATGAAAGAAGGCTTGTAAAATTTCATACTTAAAGGACATTGAAGGCAAAAGGGATAGAGCAAAACAACATACCTAACATGCTAGCGTAAATGTTTGGGAGAACAGGGATTAAAAGAGATAGGAAAAAGACATTAAGGGTTGCGAAAAACAAGAATCTGTGGAAATCCACAACTTGAATAGACAAGGCACAAAGATAAAGAACAAGTTTTAAATGCACTGGAATATATAAATAAAATTTCAGATATAACTAAAATATATATCTGTAAAACATAATGGTAATTTTAGATCAAACTTGTGGTTGAACTAATTTCTATGTATAACTAATAGATTTGATAAATTGATGTGTATAAGGTCCCTTTTGTGTTCTTAGATCAGTCAGTTCAGTGCCATACGTGATACACGCTTGGGTGATCATGTCTCGAAAGAGACATGACTGACTGGGCAGAAGGTTATCCCGGATTAGGTTGCCATTGCTTTCTGCGGTAGACTGGTTGCCGACCAAGGCTATAGAACCCAATCTGTCCTGTTATTTAACCCATAACTGGAAGGGATGAGCGGATTAATACCTTTTCCAAGGGTATTTGCGCGTAAGTGAATGCGATGAATTCAGCAGGAATTCGAACTCAGCTCCCCGATTTCTCGTTCCGAGCCGATATCCAATGCACCACAACGCACATCCGTGTTCTGAGATACATTTTTTTAATTTCCTCAAGTTTCTCCAATGTATTGTGAAGAGCAGTTGTGTAAGGTTATTTAATGCAGGCATTCTTCAGAATTATTATTTTATGAGTATTTTTGGCACGGATCATACCCATATTAAGTTTGGATATGATTGTAATTATTTTAATATTGTTTAGATTGGATTCATTTTGTTGGGCAGTAGATGTTCAGGAGTTAGTAGGCAGCATTATATGATTGTTTTATTATGTTCCTTGTCATTGATATAGTTGTTAATAAAGAATACCACACCTAATAAAAGGGGAAGTAACTTACTTAAAAGAACAATTCTCGGAAGTTTCGTAACCGAATCTTAACAAATTATAAATCTGTGCCCTGAATTTGCTTCGGACATTTCCATTTTTGAAAGGATTATCTCTTTTCCAAGCTATCATTCATAATTAAAAGTAAAAAATAATTGATAACCAACAAATTTACAAGTGGTGGTAATGTCGTACCGGAAAGTGGTTCCAAAATAGCGGATCGATTTACTATAATGTTATATGAAAAATTGAGCCACCTTTTGAACTGGTTTTAATATTGAAATTTTTCCAAATTTTTTTGTCAGACAGAAAGGATAGCGTGTAATTGATAAGAGTGCACTGAAAAAAGTAAAAAACAACGAAAAACAACAAATTTAAAGGTGGTAGTAGTCTCCTTTAGTCAGTCAATTAAGTGCCATACGTAATACACGCTTGGGCGATCATGTCTCGAAAGAGATATGACTGACTGGGCAGAAGATTATCCCGCAGTAGGTTTGCCATTGCTTTCTGTGGTAGACTGGTTGCCAACCAAGGCTATAGAAACCAATCTGTCCTGTTATTTAACCCATAACTGGAAGGAATAGACGGATTAATATATTTCCCAAGGGTATTTGCACGTAAGTGCATGCAATGAATTCAGCTGGAATTCGAACTCGGCTCCCCGATTTCTCGTTCCGAGCCGATATTCAATGCACCACAACGCTCCTTCAGGTTCGCCAATTCTTGAATTAATCCCAGGCAAAATTAATTTAAGTACTGATGGCATAAAAAATTCATCTACATTTACTCATTACCAATTATTAGTCATTAAATTGCGTTCATTAGAATCCTCCGTAATTCACCTAAACATTTCTGGCTAACCTGTTAAATACTTATGAGCGTCTCTTAAATATAAAAGTAATACCTATAGAAACTACTTTACTGCAATCTTATATTACTAGCAGAACCCGTGGAATTTCCACGGAAGGATAATTATGATTTCCTGGTAAAATTTTACTTTGTCATATTACAAATGATAGTAACGTCTTCAAACATAATGGTATTGGATAAAAAAAATAACGATTACATAGAGTGTAATTTTATAATAATATCTATAAAAGTAATGTCCATAGAAGCTACTTTACTGTAATCTTATATTATATTAAGCGGCGTATGCACAGACCATAACCAAAATACTGTACGCTATTTAGTGAGAGATTTTGAAAGTGAATTTTTTTTTTATTACTGAAAAATCATGGCTCCTGTGTCCATTGTAAACAGAAAAGACCAACTGAGTAATGGCCACGGGTGTAGCGGTTAGAAATTTCGTTATTAGGTCACGGGATACAAACCTACCTATTTTTACTATATTGTAGAGTGCACACACATATACAAACACACACACAATTACTGCTACAACCACCAGCTCAAGCTGCTACTGCTACGGTAATACTATAGACTCTCTCCTCCTACTCTCCCACTCTTTACTACCCTTCCGTTTGGCAAAGATAAGAGAAAGGCAGAGGAGAGTAGTGTCTATAGATTATAAAAAGATAGAGGGAAGGGAAAAGTTCGTGTAGAGAGTATGTTATCTTTCTTCAGTGGCGTAATAGACGGAGTAACTAAGTAACTAACTAACCAAGGAAGGAAAAAGCAGAATTATTATATGATGTTAAGAAAAGGGTATAATCTCCTGTTATTTAAAATATATAATACTTGAATTAGTCCCAAACAAAATTAATTTAAGTAATGATGGCATAAAAATTCAGCTACATTTACTCATATCTAATTATTAAATTATTATTATTATTAAATTGCCTTCCTTAGAATCCTCTGTAATTCACCTAAACCTTTTGGCTAACCTGTTAAATACTTATGAGCGTCTCTGAAATTTATTAATTTTGAAATCATTTATCACTTTTGCATATGAAGTCTTATATTTCCCCTGATAAAGTCTATTGGAATATAAAAGGCATCGACTAGGATAAGTTTTTCATTTGTCATTATTAACACAGACACACTCACACACAAACGCACGCACACACACACACACATACATACATACACGTGCGCACACACGAGTGCACAGACGCACACACGCATACACGCACACACGCGCGCACACACGCGCACACATACACACGCATACACGCACACGCACACACACACATGCGCGCGCGCACACACAGAGCGTGCGATGGGTAAATTGTCACCAGTTTATATTTTTAATATCACGCATGCGCGTTTTTTGTTTTTGATTTTATCGACTGCACAGTATAATAAGGCGAGTGGGGCAACGTCCGTGAGAAAAAGAACACAATGACGCAATTCCCTCAGCCAGAAATTTGGAAATGACATGCTGTATGGCTTAGAATGCGCGCTCCAGTACGAACATTTAAAAGTTTTTGAATGCCAATCAGAGGATTCAGAAATAGTTGGATGAGTCTAATGGTGATTACGAAGGCGTTTGAAGTGATCACTAATAATGGCGACTTTAAGCCTCCATTTGTCTTCTCATAGAACCTCGGACTCAACATGGTTCCTACATCAACTGCTTTGACAAGTTAGTGCTGCTCTGGGTAAAGAGGGTGGATGCCAGATATCCCTGGGTGTGACAACAGGACTCTGCACCATAGGAGAACCTAGTCATTGCTGTCAGGCAACTTTGTGACCTCATCATTCTTTACATCTGACCACCTACCTCCCCAAACTGCAACCCCCTTGATTATTATGTGTGGGGCACGAATTCGTCTTGAGGCTGTGGTTGGAGCCAATTGCGATTTTATTGAATAAATTTACTCTTTCCTTTTCACTATTTCAAGTTAACTTTCTGTAATTTTGGTAAATATATGTGTTAAAACAAAATGTCAAGTTATTTTCATTTTTGTGTAATTTCGACGATAATTTCTCTCTCTCTCTCTCTCTCTCTCTCTCTCTCTATATATATATATATATATATATATATATATATATATTACGGTGCAAAAGTGTGAGGACAAGAAGTATTTAATCTTTTATGAGGCATCAAAATAAAGTTTAAAAGCACCCCTGTCCTAACACTTTTGCACACTACCAGGTAGTGTGCAAAAGTATTAGGATAAGGATTTATTTATCAACAAGACTATGATCCTAAACATACTTCAAACCTTTGTAAGAATTATTTAACTAAAAAGGAAGATGAAGGAAGGATTCGGAATTTGAATTGCCCCCCCCCCCCCCACAAAGCCCTGATCTCAATCCTATTGAACGAACATCTATGGGATAATTTGAATAAAAAAAATTGAAAAATCTAATGTTACTTTGCAAAGCACACTTTGGGAACAAATGCAAGCTGCTTGGTAGGAGATACGATTAGTTACATTGAAGAAGCTTGTGATGTCAATGCCTGGCTGAATGAAGGCTGTGATCAAAGCAAAAGGCTATTATACTGAATATTAAATTTATTTTGTAACAAGTATATTTTTTCTTGTTAAAGCATTTGTTAAGTAAATCAAATCAAATTACTTTAATTACATTGTTTATTTTCTGCCAGTATGCCTCATAAAAAATAACATAGTTCTTGTCCTAATTCTTTTGCTCAGTACTGTATATATATATATATATATATTTATATATATATATATATATATATCATTTGGGACAAATAAGTGTGTAGCCTACCCTCTTAGTAAATGAGATTTGATCTGAGGTTTTTACTATTTAATATCCGATATCTGTCAGCACTAGAAAGCCCTATATTTTGTTAAATGGCATTGACAAGTCGCGATATCTTATCGAAAATAAATATTTTTTTTATAAAATATATTATTTTTACACCATTCTCCAGTGACTGGATTTAAAACATCTATTTATTCACACAAAGACACCGTAAGACTGAAACTGATATTTTAAAGTGAAAAACCGTTTTAGGATACAGGAGAAAAATGGCAGATTACCACAAGGCAGTCAGCTTTGTGCTCGGTTTGGTGAAATTAGGCCTCGAAAATATGTTAAATTAGCGATCCGCCGAAGAAAATTCCCCATGGACGATTTATTATACAAACATTCCCGCAGAGAGTAAATTTAGTTCTAATTAAACGTGAATTGGAGAGGTTATATTAATATTAACGCACTGGGCGTTCAGGTCTCTAATTGCATGTCTGCTATTTATAAAACTTTACCTCTTAAGAAAGAATCTTATCATGACTCATAATAAAAGGTTAAATAAGTATTTTCGCTTATTTAGGTCTACAGTTTTCCTGAAGATAAAAAGTTTGAGGCATGCGTGGCGTACATAAAGTATTAAGAGACAGGAAAATTTAGCAAGAAACAAAGAAATGAGTACTGAATTGCTAAGTAATGTCTGTCTTTCAATATGGCAGGAATGCTGGACGATATCATCAAAGATGAAGGAAAAACTTGAAGCAATTAAAATCTGGTTCTACAGAAGGATGCTGGGAATATCATGGCTCGAGCATGTGAACAATGATATGTTCTGAAAAGAATGGAAACGAAAAGGAAATTAATACTGAACATCAGGAAGAGACAACTAAAATTCCTGGGACATGCAATGTGGAAGGAGGGCTTGGAGAACCTGATACAAACGGACCACATAGAGGGAAAAAGAGACAGAGGAATATAACTGAAGGGCCTGAGCAGGTGGATGACAAAACGGGGGTTGCGTTGTGTAAAAGGAGAAATCGTGCTAAGAGCTACCAGGGATATGGAGACGTGGAAAGCCATGATCGCCTAGGTCCTGAAAGGACAAGGCACGTAGAAGAAGAAGTGGCGTACCAAAGAAAGTACCGCAAGTTTACGTAACTTGATCAATCGATTCATTTGTCATGTTACCCAGTGTTTCCCATGTCTCGCCAGATATTTAAGAAATCTCTCCAAATTTATATAACATGTACTAAAGAAGTTTAATATTTACAATTTTTTTGGTTTCTGTTTTTTTTTAGAAGCAGTTAAGTTCACCGCATTTTTGGGTAGATCTTAGAATTTTCAAAACATGTATGTGAAGGGAAGATAGATAGATAGATAGATAGATAGATAGATAGATAGATATCATTAAAGACAGAGAGAGTTTATGCACATCAAACATATATATATATATATATATATATATATATATATATAATTTATAACATAAATACATATACTATCGCTACAAAAGTAGCCATTTTGTTTCGACACTATCCGTGTCTTATCAAGTAATGAATTCCATTTCAAGATGGAGGGTTTTAAAAGGTTCAAAACTAGCCGAACCCTCTTAATCAGGGAGGCGTTGTTACATAGACAAAACAGACCAATCAAAACAAAGCAATCTCCAATCTGAATTATTCAAGAACAGACACTAAAATTAATTTGTTAGAGGCCTTAACAAAAATATTTGATTAAAATAGAGATGAGCATTATTAGTTGGTTATTAGATTCACGTTACTTTATTTTTCTTCTTTTTCTTTTATGTGTCCTGTCTTTTCAGGACGTAGGCGATCATGGCTTACCCCATCTCCCTATTCCTTGTGGCTCTTAGCTCACCTTCTCCTGTTGCACCATGCAACCCTCGTTCCATTATCCACCTGATCAAGTCCTTCAAATATGTTATCCGCTGCTTTCCTCTGTCTCTTTTCCCCTCTATCTGGTCTGTTAGTATCAGGTTCTTCAAGCCCTACTTCCTCATTGCATGTCTCAGGAACTTTAGCTGTCTCTTCCTGATGCTCAATATTAATTTCCTTTTCGTTTCCATCCTTTCCAAAACCTCATCATGCTCGATCTATGATATTCGCAGCATCATTCTGTAGAGCCACATTTCAGCCGCTTAAAGTTTTTTCTTAATCTTCGAAGATATTGTCCAACATTCACTGCCATATTGAAGAACCGACATCACATAGCAATCCAGTACTCTCTTCTTTGTTTCTAGCGAAATTGTCCTGTTTCTTAATACTTTACTCTACTTCTGAAATGCTTCCTTTGCCATGCCAATTTGCCTTCGGATCTCTGTGTCACACTTTCCGTCTTCTGTTAGAACACTTCCCAGGTATTTAAAATTTTGTACCTGCTTGATGTTAGTATCCCTCACCTGTATTTGGCATTTTGTGCTGCCCTTTTTTCTGATGACCATGCATTCGATTTTCTTGCAGTTTATTTGTAGTCTTTTTTGTCACTCTCTTCAGCTACCTTCTGTAGGAGATCTTGTAGTTTTCTTTCCGTGTCTGCTATCAGCACAGTGTCATCTGCGTATCTTATATTGTTTAAAATGTGGCCTCCGATGACGAATCCTGGCATTACTTTTAGGGTCCTCAGAATAGTCTCGCTATACAAGTTGAATAGATCCGGTGAAAAGATACATCCTTGTCTTACGCCCCTTACAAATTGTAAATTCTGGGTTTAACAAAAGCTTTAGGCTTACAAACGTATTTCTGTAGGGAAACATACGTATGCATGTGGGCACGCGTGTAAGTATACAAAAATACGCGCATTTTTTGAGTATATGTGAGATTTGTTAGTATACTAGCGTAAATAGGAAGAGTGAGAGAATTAGAGTGTGAAAGAAAAAGCCTGTCAGACAGACAGAAAGAGAGCGGTAGGGGGAGAGAGGGAGAGAGAGGGAGGGAGAGAGAATGTGTCTGTGTATGAATGTAAAATAGAAAGAGATAACTCACAAGTGCATGTGTATTTGCATATATATATATATATATAGAGAGAGAGAGAGACCAAGTGAAAGAGAAAGAGAAAGAGATTCTACCAATCTGAGTTAAAATTATGAAATTGCGTAATTAAGCGACAGAGTTAGTATCAGAAAAATGTGTGTGTATATATGTGTGTGTGTGTGTGTGTGTGTGTGTGAGAGAGAGAGAGAGAGAGAGGGATATGTGTGGGGAAGTGTTTGTTCATGTCAGAGAGAAATAACTCATAGCGAGATTACCTTTGCCCGTATGTGCATAGAGAGAGAGAGAGAGAGAGAGAGAGAGAGAGGGAGGGAGGGGGAAGATATAGAGAAAGTTTATTTGTTTGAGAGAAATTAATGCAAAATATATATACAGAGAGAGAGGTAGAAAGAAAGAGAGAGCGAGAGATTGTGTAAATGTGAGAAAAAAATTGAATTACAAAAAGGATTCAACTGCGCCAAAGAGATAATAGAAAGAGAGTGTCAAAGGGAAATATATAGGGTGAGTGAGTGTCGAGAGGTAATGTACACATGTCCAGAAATTGGCCCATGTGCGTGTGTGTATGCGTGTGTGTATGCGTGTGTCAGTGGCAATTAGTGAACCTTTCCCTTTCACCTCGTTTCAGTTTATCTGTCCCCGAGTTTCAGTGACACAGAGGCGGAGCTGAAATTTCATCACCTGAATATGTTGCGTTGTCGGAAATGCAGGGTCACGAAGATCGCTAATTGAAAAGCCTTTTTTTTAATATTTTATTTTAGTGGCTTAGGATGGTGCCGACTCAATCAGGAAAACATAGAAACAACATGGCGTCTAAATATTGTTGAGAGGGATCATGGGAAATGCAAGAATGTCCCTTGGACCGGAAATTAAATTAAGAAACAAACACGAATGGTTCTAAAATGAAAATAGGTAAATTTCTTTGGGGGCTTGGCATAATCAAGTGTTAATGTGTAGATCTTATTAAATTTGTGATTTTTATCAGAATAAAAATTAGTTTTCATAATCAGAATTTAAAAATGAGTAATTAATGAAAATGTTAATATATTTTGTATAAGTTACTGCTGCTACTACTGCTAAATAATAAAGGCGTTGAGCCCACTGGAGCCAACTTCTCCCTCCTGCTGTCAGGGTCTTGGTGGGGTGTCGAAACATCCTCCAGCGCTAGACTGATGTACTAGATTTCTTGGCGAACGATGTCTTTACAGCGACTAGTTCGTTTCCAGTTTGCAGATGGGTCAAACAGGTAAATGACTCTGCTGGGGGTAGTTATCAGGTCGTTGAAAGACGTGACCAAGCCAGCGAACACAGTGTTAAATAATAATTTAGAGGATGTTTGTCTGGCCGGTCTTTCGTTGGACACAAGATCGGAACAGTGTATTCCCTAGATGGTCCAGTGCCAAGGACGCAGGAAAGAGATAGTCTTGCTGAAAAAACATGTCTCGAGGCTGTATAATAGCACAGAGAGAACGGTGGGGTTATACATTCGTAACTCTGGCTATATCGTAATGCTGATATAGTTGTATGCAGAGGTCTCACATGGTACCTGCAGTTAACGCGTGTCTCCTGCTTATCTCTGTGGGAATGTCACCTGATCTCAGAAGTTTTGGATAAGTAAATCTATGAAAACTTTATTTAAAAATTAATGTGTCTTCCCTTATGTCGGTCCATGCACTGCATGCTGATGAATTCGAGATAACATTCGTGATTGTATGGTGGTCTCTTGTAAGATTGTTAACTATTTCGGCATTTGATGTGTTTTCGGAAAGCATTTCAGCAATTTTCACCCTGTCATATTTGCTCAAAATACTTTATTTTTCATATTGCATATCTAAACTTATTTATAAATTGAACTTTGTCTCTGTGTGTGTGTCTGTGTGTATCCATTACCTATAGACTCCGAAACGGCTGAACCGATTTTCTTGAAAATTTACATAGTTGTACTCTAAGCGTCTGCGAGTGATCTTAGCTAGGTTTTGTGTCGAGGTACCCCCGATAAATATCGAAAATCGATAATCGAAAAAATCGGGTTATAGAAGGAGTAGTCCGATTTTAATCAAATTTGATACACTCATAGACAACGACATAAGAAACGATATTCAGAAGTTTCAAGGTTTCAGTTCTTACAATAGTGCAGAAAATCGATAATATACACATAAAAGGCAAGATGTTTGTGTGGGTGTCTGTTTATCTGCCTGTATGTCTGTATTTTTTTCAGCCCTTTTATTTTAGTTTTTATTTCGGGTTTGGCTCTAAGTAGGTATAATTGTAGTTCTTAGTCTCAGCCATGATACCATTTACTCAGAGGACCTATTTAGCCTTCAAAATTCAGTTTACGACAAAAAGCTTATTTGATATCGATATCAGGAAATCAATATTTGACTTACTTCTATTCATTTTTCTTTCAGTCTACGGTTTTGCTTTAACTGGAAACAACTATTGCTTTTTAGTCTTTCATGCCAACGTCCATAGAGTTTGAGCTCCATGACCATGGATTAGTTTTAAAGCTTTCATTATACCCGAGCAACGCCGGCCTATACTGCTAGTTGTATATAAATGGAAAACGATGTGATAAAAAGAAATATCACCAAAATAGTTGCCATATGCGCAGAACTTGACATTACACACCGTTGCGCATGTTATTGCTCCCAACTTTCAATCAACAAGAGGATAATTTAGGAAATGCGATTTACATAAAATATCAGAACACATTTTAATTGGTATTTTAACACTCGACGTAAAATACACACACACACGCGCGCGCGCACACACACACAAAAATATCACTTTAGGGTAGGCTATATTTATGGGCCATAAGTGATACACGCTTGGGCGATCACATATCGAAAGAGACATAACTGACTGTGCAGAAGATTTTCCTCACAGTAGGTTACCATTACTTTCTGCGATAGACTGGTTGCCGACCAAGGCTATAGAACCCAATCTGTCCTGCTATTTAACTGGAGGGAAGAGACGTATTAATACCTTTCCCAAGGGTATTAGTGCGTAAGTGAATGCAAGGATTTCAACTGAAATTCGAACTCGGCACCCCGATTTCTCGTTCCGAGCCGATATTCACTGCACCACCCACGCACATCCATATTTGGATTTATATAAAAAATATAGCGTATATAAAAATGAAAATGGACACTGAATTGAAATTCATGCTTTACCGCAATCTTAAGCCTTAAATGTTGCGTTGAAGTACGAAACAGTCTGTCGCCGCTTTGTTTTGGACCCAGTGCCTACTTTTATATTCACATACATTTTATCCTGACATTGAACACTAACCTATAAATATACCACACACACACACACACACATATATATATATATATATATATATATATATACTAGCAGTATAACCCGGCGTTGCTCGGGTGTAATGAAAGCTTTAAAACTAATCCATGGTCCTGGAGCTCAGACTCAGCCTAAAGAATATTTGTATGAAGTTTGGTAAGAATCGGATAAAAATTGTGGATTTGTATAAAGGACATACTGACAGATAAACAGACACACGCACAAACATCTTGCCTTATATATATATATATATTCTCGATTTTCTGCATTATTGTAAGAAATGCAGCCTTGAAACTTCTGAATATCGTTTCTTATGTCTTTGTCTATGAGTGTATAAAATTTGATTAAAATCGGACCACTCCTTTTATAATCCGATTTTTTCAATCATCGATTTTCGATATTTATCGGGGGTACCTCGGCACAACACTTGCTAAGGACACTCGCAGACGCTTATAGTACAACTGTGTAAATTTTCAAGAAAATCGGTTCAGCCGTTTCGGAGTTTATAGGTAACGGACACACACACACACAAGCCCACAGACACACACGCAGAGTTCCATTTATAAATAAGTATATATATATATATATATATATATATATATATATATATATATATATATCTTATAGTTTAGAACATGTCAAATTATCATCTACTACAAAGTGTATATTTTGTTTCGACATTGAAAGGGCAATATCTCATCAAGTAGTGCGAAGGGAGATGGAATGCGGGTTAGTAATCCAGGAATACGATTAGTAAGGAATATATATATATATATATATATATATATAAGTCTTGGAGTGAAGCCGTGTTAAAATAGTATATCTGTGTAATATTATTCTGGTTGAGTGGAGCTCAGAGCTACTATGCAAACTGACGCGGTATTGTCTGTATAACTTCGGTATTGTTCGGTAACTTGCGGATCAGTCCTGATGTCTCTAACAGATCTCTTCGGTTCTCTCTATGACAGGAGTATATGTATATTCAAGTTGAGTCCATTATTATAGAGAAAGGGGAGGTACCACAACGCTTATATTGTGTGCGAGGGAAGTAGAGTCGAGAAAATGAGAACTCAGAAACTTGTCTCTAAAATTTTCAATATGTCCATTAAGCACCTCTCTCCTCTT
The DNA here is from genome assembly GCA_037127315.1 of Ascarosepion bandense. Classification (NCBI taxonomy): domain Eukaryota; kingdom Metazoa; phylum Mollusca; class Cephalopoda; order Sepiida; family Sepiidae; genus Ascarosepion; species Ascarosepion bandense. Next base: position 1,138,061 of record JBBBDQ010000413.1, read on the forward strand.
CCTCTTTCCTCTTTTTGTTCAAATTCTAATTTCCAACTTCCAATACTGATTTCTCATTGTCTCTACCCCACTTACCTCTCAAAAAAAATTACCAATATAAAGAAAAGAACTTTTCCATCTCCCTTCACACTACCTGATGAGACATTGTTTTTTTCAATTTCGAAACTAAATGTGCACTTTCTAGTTGATGATAATTTATACATGTTCTCAACTATAATTTATGACAAATATTTATAGCTCTATTTTTATGTTGTGCACTGTTGTGGTACAGTGGATATCGGCTCGGAACGAGAAACCGGGGAGCCGAGTTCGAATTCCAGCTGAATCCATTGTATTCACTTACGCGCAAATACCCTTGGGAAAGGTATTAATCCGTCTCTTCCTTCCAGTTATGGGTTAAATAACAGGACAGATTGGGTTCTATAGCCTTGGTCGGCAACCAGTCTACCGCAGAAAGCAATGGCAACCTACTGCGGGATAATCTTCTGCCCAGTCAGTCATGTCTCTTTCGAGACATGATCGCCCAAGCGTGTATCACGTATGGCACTTAACTGACTGACTGTTTTAAATTAATGTGTTGAACTTTGTTAATGCTTTCTTATTTTCTTCGTTCCTTATTCACTTGGATATGTATATATGTGTATATAACAACCCTATTCATTTATTCGATATATATATATATATATATATATTAGTGTTTTGTCATAATTAAATTAGACCTGTATACAGTTGTATTAAAAAGTTTTTAATACATTTATATTGTAGAACTTTTGAACATTTTTCATTTGTAAACGAGTTATTACGCGACCCAGTTTTCTACCATCTGGTGCCTTCAGGCGATTTACAATAACTGATTTTACCGTTTTACCGTGCGATAATTAATCCGTTCTTTTTGTATAATTTGTAGTTGTCTATACAGAGGTGAAGGATTAGTGATAGCACCAAACAACAAAAGAGAAAATGATAAAATAAGGAAAGCATTTTACAAACTCTTCAAAGAACTAGATTTTGAGATAACAGTCGAAACATATAGAAAACTAGTCCAATATTTAGATGTAGATTTAAATTTGCAAACTAGCAATGTCTCTCCATATATGAAAGCAAACACAAATTCAAAGTACATAAACACAAGATCTAACTATTCCAAAAACATAATCAAGCACATTCACAAAGGAATAGAGCACAGGCTATCAAAAAATTCGTCAAAAAACACAATATTTGATGAAAAGAAAAAAAACTATGAAGATGCTTTAAGAAAATTTGGCCATAAGAACATTTTAGAATACAATCGTCAACCAAACAGAAATATAAAACACATTGATAGAAAACGAAACGTTATCTAGTTCAACTCACCATTTAACTTGAAAGTAAAAACCAAAATAGGACAAATATTTTTTAAACTGATCGATAAACACTTCCCAAAATGGTCAGAATTAAACAAAATTTTCAATAGGAATGCAATCAAACTGAGTTATATCTGTACTATTAATTTAGAAAATTTCATAAAGAAACAAAACACCAGAAACTTAAATAGCATTGTACAAAATAAGATCACTTATAAAGAATGCAGCTGCAGGGACCAAAATAAATGCCCATTTCAACGTCTTTGTATCACAAAATAAGTAATTTACAAAGCAAAGGAAGAAGACTTAAATGTTCAAAACAATGCATATTTCGGATCAACGAAAGATAGTTTTAGATCTGAATGGTTTCAATCAAGATTTTAAGATTAGATGGTTTAATCGAGGATTTTGATTGATAACGAATGGAGTTTTAAGATTAGATGGTTTTAATCAAAAGGTTTTAAGATTAGATGGTTTAATCAAAGGTTTTAAAGTTGAACAGTTTGATCAAAGTTAAGATTAGATGGTTTAATCAAAGGTTTTAAGATTAGATGGTTTGATCAAGTTTCAGAATTAGATGGTTTAATCAAGTTTGGAACAGATGGTTTAATCAAGTTTTAAGATTAGATGGTTTAATCCAGGTTTTAAGATTAGATGAGTTAAATCAAGGTTTTAAGATTAGATGGTTTAATCAAAGGTTTTAAGATTAGATGGACAATCTAAAAGTTTGAATTAGATGGTTTAATCAAAGGTTTTAAGATTGATAGTTTGATCAAAGGTTTTGTAAGATTAGATGGTTTAATCGAAGGTTTAAAAGATGAATTAGTTTGAATCTAAAAAAGAGTTTAGAATTAGAATGGTTTAATCAAAGGTTTAAAAGATTAGATGAACAATCAAAAGGTTCCGATCAAATGGACAATCAAGGACTTTGAATTAGATGGACTAATCAAAAGGATTTTAAGATTAGATATGGACACAATCAAAGTTTGGGACAAGATGGACAATCAAAGGTTTTAAGATTAGATGGTTTAATCGAAGGTTCGAATTAGATGGTTTGATCAAAGGTTTTAAGATTAGATGGTTTAATCAAAGGTTTTAAGATTAGATGGTTTGAATCACAAGGTTTTAAGATTAGATGGTTTAATCAAAGGTTTAAGATTGATGGTTTAATCAAAGATTTTAGGATCAGATGGTATGATTTAATCAAAGTTTGAATTAGATGGTAAGTTTAATCAAAGGTTTTAAGATGAATGGTTTAATCAAAGGTTTTAAGATTAGATGGTTTAATCAAAGGTTTTAAGATGAATGGTTTAATCAAAGGTTTTAAGATTAGATGGTTTGATCCAAAGGTTTTAAGATTGAGTGGTTTAAATCAAGGTTTTGAATTAGATGGTTTGATCAAAAGGTTTTAAGATTAGATGGTTTAATCAAAGGTTTTAAGATTAGATGGTTTGATCAAAGGTTTTAAGATTAGATGGTTTAATCAAAGGTTTTAAGATTAGATGGTTTAATCAAAGGTTTAAAAGATTAGATGGTTTAATCAAAGGTTTTAAGGTCAGATGGTTTAGATAAGTTTTGAATTAGATGGTTTAATCAAAGGTTTAAGATTAGATGGTTTGATCAAAGGTTTTTGAATGAATGGTTTAATCAAGGTTTAAGATTGAATGGTTTAATCAAAGGTTTTAAAAGATTAGATGGTTTAATCAAAGGTTTAAGATTAGATGGTTTAATCAAGGTTTAAGATTAGATGGTTTAATCAAGGTTTTAAGATTAGATGGTTTAATCAAGGTTTGAATTGAATGGTTTGATCAAAGGTTTTAGATTAGATGGTGCAATCAAGGTTGGGATTAGATGGTTTGATCAAGGTTTTAAGATTAGATGGTTTAATCAAAGGTTTTAAAGATTAGATGGTTTAATCAAAGGTTTTTAGATTGGATGGTTTAAATCAGGTTTTCAGATGAATGGATATAATCGAAGATTTTAAATTAGATGGTTTAATCAAAGTTTAAGATTAGATGGTTTAATCAAAGGATTTTGAATTAAGATGGTTTTAATCAAAGTTTTTGTAGATTAGATGGTTTAATCAAAGGTTTTAAGATTAGATGGTTTAATCGAAAAGGTTTTAAGATTAGATGGTTTAATCAAAGGATTTTAGATTGAATGGTTTAAATAAATTTTGATTAGATGGTTTAATCAAAGGTTTTAAGATTAGATGGTTTAATCAAAGGTTTTAAGATTAGATGGTTTAATCAAAGGTTTACCTTTAAACTAGAAAAAATGAAAAATTGTTAAAAATTGGCTAGCCACGTGTGGAAATTGAAATTAAAATATGGAAAAGACCCAGAAATATCGTGACATATAGTGAAAAAAGCCAAGCCCTACAACGGTCGCAAAATATGTAGAGGGTGCCAGGATGAAAAGTTAGCTATTATGCTATTCTCAAACAAAAATGAGTTAGTGAATAAAAGAAGACAAATTATGACTAAGTGTAACCATACCAAAAATACCTATTAGAATCATACTAACAAGGATGAAAGCGTTATAACTTATTCCAATTTTGAAAATTACAAGTTCATAAAAAAAAACCCTTTACGTGAGCGTTCTTAAAAACACGGTAAAATCAATTATTGTAAAGAAACTCGTTTACAAATGAATTTATATATATGTACACTTTATAAATGTAAATGCTTGAACAGTGGGTTTTAGTCTACCTGTTCTTTCACTTTCTTTTTCTTATCAGCATTCGGTGTAGATATAGAAGAATCCAAAGGAGTATCCTTTACATTCAGTGATAGGATAACTCTCTAAGAGAGCTCTAAATGTATATGTATATAAAGACATATAGAGCAAATATAATAAAAATTAAGTAAAAAAATCTTTTGTACAATAAAGATGGAAGCTGTTGATGGTTCGCCTGAAATAGGCCTATAACTTCCGATTTATCATGAAATAACGTGTCTGCCTTATTTTTTCTTATATATATATATATATATATATATATATATATATATCAAATAAAACTTTGAAAATTTCATGTGTCGTTTGATCAAGTCTGAGAAGTATGTTCGCTTCGTCAGAGAACTTTTTATGCTGGAAAAATTTTTAAAAATCTTCATACACCGGAAGTTCACTTAAAAAGAACAAAAAGGAAAGAAATAAGAAAAGTGGGAAGGGGAGTTTAAAAAGAGAGGGGAGATTATAATAGAAGATAGGCGTCTAAACGCTGTCTCAAAAGAGAGGGAGGGAAAACAGAGATATGGATTCAAATTCGATCTTTGAAAAGGACATTTAAAGATTACATATGTGTAAAGAAGTCAAAAATTCGCGCGTCACAGGAACGTATATAAGAAAAGCTAAAATAAATTTTTAAAAAGTGTGAGAGGGAAAAACTTATAGGAGAGGGGGAAGGAAAAAGAAAAAGAAAGAGGAAGAAAAAGAGAAAAACGATCGTTAGATATGCAGACGTGACAATTGTTAGTCAGGGAGGGTGGAAAGAAAGAGATAGACGCATGAAAAAGAAAAAAGAAAAAGAAAAATAGAGAAATTTTACGTTTAAAATAAAATATTTTACGTTTTAAAATAACAAAAAATACGTTTAAAATAAATAAAGTATTTTATATGGAATTATTTGTTTGAACATTATTTTTAATCGTTACTCGTATTTGAGCAGATAATCTGCGGAAAGCAACGGATAACATATTTGAAGGACCTAATCAGGTGGATGATGGAACGAGGGTTGCATGGTGTAACAGGAGAAGGCGTGCTAATAGCCACCAGGGATAGGGAGACGTGGAAACCCATGATCGCCTACGTCCTGAAGGGATAGGACACACAGAAGAATCTGTTTTTAATCAAACAGTATATTTGTTTCTACCGGCGTGATTATTTACGATAAATGTTTTTTACAAAAATGTGTGTCATTCGGCAAGATTTTCGTAACAAAAATTTATTGTAAATAATCAGGCCGATAGAAACAAATATAGTGTTTGATTAAAAACAGATTATCTACTCAGATACGTGTATCGATTAAAAATAATATTCAAAAGAGTAATTTCAATATGTCGGTTGTTTAACCATTTCGTTAATCTTCGGGATTTTTCGTAACATAATATATATAGTTTGTGTGATGTGAATGGCAATATATTCTAAAGAATTAATGTATTTATATTTAATCTGCCATTCACATCACACAAATTCTCTCTCTCTCTCTTTCTTTCTTTCTCTCTCTCTCTCTCTCTCTCTCTCTCACACACACACACACACACACACACACACACACACACACACACACACACAAACGCACGTAGACACACACATACACGTACACTAAATCTATCGTGATTCGAATGACTGCCGTCTCATTATTGGCACGGAGAAATTCAAAGAAAGGGAAAAAAATTAATCAAATTTTCGAGCAGATTAATAATTAGATTTTTTTGGCTTGTCAAGGGTATTTATGGGTGTAACAACTATTTTTTCTATTGCTGCCTTGGCATGTAAAATAGTCATGGTACGGTGATTTTTTAAGTCATTACTCCCTTGAATATCATGACATTTTGTGAAGATATTTAAGGATGGGACAGAACGACGGGAGAAATGCATTTATGTTTCCCGAATAAAAATGAATATAATGAGTTGCAGGTGAAAATCGAACGCGGTTCGCTAGTTCTGTTTTACTTGCTTGTAATCATTACACCACAAAGTACTTCCATATGAGGTGCGAAAACCTATAAAATCGAAAAAAAAAACAAAATGAAAAGCGATTTTTGATCCTAATTTCTATTCAGAGATTTTGGGCTTTGGGTTTTTTTTTCAATGTCTGGCGAAACTATCATTTTGAGACTTGAACTGAACACCAACTTAAAATCATTTTTCCGCCTGTTTCTCGCGCTTTTTGTGCCATTTGTTTCAAGAGGATTTAACAGTATCTAGTCTCATATGAGAGGTCTGTGTTTATTTCTGGTGTAAACTAATCCTTTCTCGTACCCCTGGCAATATATTGAACGTAGATTCCCTAAACTATGAAACTCCCAAAGATTCCTTACCCCCGATGCTTCTTGCTACTCTCCTAACACTTTTGGAAAACATCGAAGGTGGATGGCTGTTGTTAGGACTAACGAAACCTATGAAAATGCCATTAATTTGTTTACTATTATTTTTGCTTTTGAGAGGCGTTTTTACAATTATACATTGATATATTAGGAGCGGTTATCTTTTCTTTTTTGTTTTTATCCCAATGTTTCGGCCGCTGTTCTGCTTGACGTTAAATTTTATCTGAATTTCTGAGACTTGATATTGTTAGTATTATTCATTGATATATTAGGAGCGGTTATCTTTTCTTTTTTGTTTTTATCCCAATGTTTCGGCCGCTGTTCTGCTTGTTACTATTATTCATTGATATAATGGAACCAACTTCTTCGTTCTGTCTTGTTTTTGCTTTTTTTGTTTTTTGTCTTTTAATTGTATCACAATATGAGAAAAGTAGACACAAACCGTCAAAACTTTGTTCCAGAATCAGTTAAGTGACATACATGATACATGATACACGATTGGGCGATCGTGTCTCGAAGGAGACATGACAGACTGGGCAGGTGATCATCCCGCAATAGGTTGCCATTAATTTCTGCGGTAGATTGGTTGCCAGCCAAGGTTATAGAACCCAATCTGTCCTGTTATTTAACCCATAACTAGAGGGAAGAGACAGATTAATACCTTGTAGTGCAGTGGATATCGGCTTAGAGCAAGAAATCGGGGAGCCGAGTTTGAATTTCTGTTCAATTTCTTGCATTCACTTACGCACTAATACCCTTCGGAAAGTTATTAATCCGTCTCTTCTCTCCAGTTATGGGTTAAATAACATGACAAATTGGGTTCTATGTCAAGAACAGCAACGAGGTTTACTTTACTTGATAACCTTTCTTTTAGTAGTATGCTTTTATCAGTTGCTGCTCTTGACAAGGACCTTCACTCTGTGGTGGATTGGAACAAGAAATGACATAAATTTTAATACTTTCAAGACGAAGCTGCTTTCCTATAATAACTATAGATAAACTCTCCTACCTTCCATCAGTAAGTGTAACGCTAGTCTCCCAAAAAACACTACCCTGCCCCTCCTCGGCCTCACTCTCTCAACCGATCTAAAGTGGTGTATAACAGAAAATACACACCTTTAAACATATTGAAGCTGAGTGAGCTCTTCTTCCTGGTACTTCGACCGCGTGAATTTAAATGTACTACTTAATTGGCTACTAGGTGTCATTGTTTTACAATTAAATTAACTAGATGCGACCTCAAATTCTATTTTAATAGTTTCTACTCTCGCACTTCTTATTTCGGGACGGCTTATCTATTTTCTTGTTTCCTTGCTATCTACAACCTTACAAATTTAAATGTAATGCTAATATCCATCGTCTGTCTTCCTGAATACATTTTTTTTTATTCTCCTTTCTCCGCACTTCCGCTACCATTCTATTGCGTCTTAGTGACATTAACGCCTTTCTTGGGTAAAATAATTTAAAATAATGAAAATCTACTGTGCCAATTAAGTACCTGATATGATAAAGTCATGATAATATACAAATTCTATATTTTATTTATTTTCTAACCGAGTTCCCCCAAGAAAGACAGTAAAGCCACTGAGACAAAAGGGGTTAGTTGGTATTGACGAGTTAGAAACAGGAACAACTGCAAGGGTATGAGAAGAGAATAACACTAATCAGGATGACAGGAGATAAAACATTCGTCAAGAAACGCTTACAGCATCTGTTATTCCCTAGCCGTCACCCATCTATGCACTGACCAAGCTCAACGTTTCTTAACTTCGGCATTCGACGTGATACGTCCGTAAACTTCTTGACGGATGTGCGTTGTGGTGCTGTGGATATCGGCTCGGAAAGAGAAATCAGGGAGCCGAGTTCGAATTCCAGTTGAATGTCCAGCTTTCACTTATGCGCTAATACCCTTGGGAAAGATATTAATCAGTCCCTTCCCCTTCAGTTATGGATTAAATAACAGGACATATTGGGTTCTATAGCCTTGGCTGGCAACCAGTCTACTGCAGCAGGTATTGGTAACCTGTTGCGGGATAATTAAAATGCTTGAGGTCTATACAGGGTACGACTTGGGACCCTGCCATTAAACAAATCCATACGAATCTTTTTCAATCGCATGGGAGGAAGCCGGCACACCCTGACCAGGGTGAATGCCAAAACAGGTACAGGTACAGGTAGATAGCGATTGACATTGGATTTAGATTTTTACACATTAATGTTGGTTGGAAAGCATGGTGTTGAAAGGGAGTTCCACAAGCGAGAAGTGCGAGGAAAGAAACTGTTAGCACAGACTTTACGATTACATCTCGCCAGATCAGCTTTAAATTAGTGAGACCTCGTCGACATTCTAGTATTGCGCTTAAATTCAAGTAGTCTAGCGAAGAGGTCGTCTAAACAATTACCATGAAAGTATTTACAGAAAAGTCAAGCAACCTTACGGCAATGGGAAAGTGATTGAAGCCGAGCCGTCAGATCAGGACCAATAATATTGCTGATTGTTATTTGGATTTTATCAAGGAGATCCAGATAAATAGCACGAGCACCAGACCATATGTAGCATCAATATTCTGAGTATAAACGAATGGGTTAGACGAATAGGGATGTAAGAATGAATCATCTAGCAAGACACAGTGAACCAAACTTCCTAGCAGCTGATCTAGTAATGGATTCAATATGTCAGCAGAGAATGAGAAGAATGAGAAGACGCAATGAATCAGTTTTCTGGAGGTTAGCATCAGCCATGTTGATAGAAGGGAGAGAGGGTTTTATCAAATGATTAATAGAGAGCAATTTACTTTCGGGGGCGTTGAAATTAACAAGCCATTCTTTGCACCTGTTAACGACAGACCGAAAGTAATTTCGGATATCGGCTGCCGTTTTGACCTCAGCAAACTGATCAGCTTTACTATTAAGACTATAGTAAATTGTTCTGTCATCAGCATAGATACAAATTTAGAGCTGATGTGATCGACAATAAAAATCAACAATCATGACAATGGAGCACTGGGGGACACCTGCGTTCGTATGAAAAGAATTGGAAATACTTTCATTTAACGAATTGATAAAAAGGTTTGGATCAGTTAGGAATTCTTTATTTTATTAGTATTGGCAGTATAGCCCGGCGTTGCTCGGTTGTAATCAAAGCTTTAAAACTAATCCATGGTCCTGGAGCTCAGACTCTTCGGACGTTGACACGAAAGACTAAAAAGCAATAGTTGTTTCCAGTTAAAGCGAAACCGTAGACTGAAAGAAAAATGAATGGATATAAGGCAAATTTTGATTTCCTGGTATCGATATCAAATAAGTTTTTTTCGTCGTAAACTGAATTTTGAAGGCTAAATAAGTCCTCTGAGTAAATGGTATCATGGCTGAGACTAAGAACTACAATTATACCTACTTAGAGCCAAACCCGAAGAAAAAATAAAATAAAAGGGCTGAAAAAATACAGACATACAGGAAGATAAATAGACACACACACACAAACATCTTGCCTTTTATATATATATATATATATATATATATATATATATATATATATATATATATTATCGATTTTCTGCACTATTGTAAGAACTGCAACCTTGAAACTTCTGAATATCGTTTCTTATGTCTTTGTCTATGAGTGTATCAAATTTGATTAAAATCGGAACTTTCTTTCTATAACCCGATCTTTTCGATTATCGATTTTCGATATTTATCGGGGGTACCTCGACACACAACCTAGCTAAGAACACTCGCAGACGCTTATAGTACAACTGTGTAAATTTTCAAGAAAATCGGTTCAGCCGTTTTGGAGCTTATAGTTAAGACACACACACACACACACACACACACACACACACACACACACACACACAGAGGCACACACACAGACACACACAGAGACAATGTTCCGTTTATAAAAGTTTAGATGAGTGTAAGGCGACTTTGAAAGTTATTGAAATTGAACATTAGTCTGATTTTTTTACACAAAAATCAGGGCAAATATTGCTACTGAAACAAAGATTAACGTTTTTCCTTTGAAGAAGAAACTGTCTTTATAAATATTTAACGAACAAACATATTTTAAAACTGTAATAATATTTTGTATAACCCGGAGATTATTTTAGTCAAGTTTACTATACTGACGTGTTTTAAGATTTCATGAATTGGAATTTCAGTAATGCGTAAACATTCAGCTTTAATTTCAATGTTTACTGTAGACAGGTAGTGGAAGGTAGATCAACATGTTTAAAATTCCGTTCCAGATACAAATTTCTTTGCAACAGACATTAATGCGAAGATGCCAAAGGAGAGGGAAAAAACTTTGCATGTTTTCTATTAATTATTAATACGCTTTTCCTTAAATCATTTCACACTAAACAAGGCGGGGATGCCACTTGAACTGGGAGATGGGGGTTTTCGTAGGGAACCTTAAAAAAGACTTAATACTGTGAGGATGTGCGTTGTGGTGCAGTGGATATCGGCTCGGAAAAAGAAATCGGGGAGCCGAGTTCGAATTCCAACTGAATTCATTTTATTCACTTACGCGCAAATACCCTTGGGAAAGGTATTAATCCGTCTCTTTCTTCCAGTTATGGGTTAAATAGCAGGACAGATTGGATTCTATAGCCTTGGTCTACCGCAGTGTATCATGTATGGCACTTAACTGACTGTGAGGATTGAGGAAAGGACAAAAAGTGGACGGGATTCAAAAGGACAGAAGATGGCGATTATCTTAGTATTGAAATTTTTTGGAGACTGGATTTATCAGGGATGCGTTTAAGCAGAAAAGAGTTCCACAGGTGTAAAGTGTGAGTAAAATGTTAAAGTAATTTTATAGTAGAAGTGGCGGTTGCATTTAGCTATCTCAACAGTGGGACCTAAAGGCCAATCTAGTTGCCCGCTTATATTTTTGTAGCAGTGAGAAGTTAGGCTACGTCGGTGAGAAAATAATTGAAGTCGAGATGTCTGGTTAGGATCGATTACATTCAGTCAGTTAAGTGCCATACGTGATACACGCTTGGGCGATCATGTCTCAAAAGAGACATGACTGACTGGGCAGAAGATTATCCCTCAGTAGGTTGCCATTTCTTTCTGCGGCAGATTGGTTGCTATAGAACCCAATCTGTCCATAACCGAAGGAAGAGACGGGTTGACACCTTTCTCAAGGTTATTTGCGCGTAAGTGAATACAATGGATTCAACTGGAATTCGAACTCAGCTCGCCGGTTTTTCGTTCCGAGCCGATATCCACTGTACCACAACGCACATCCTTACATCCTCTATTACATTATAGATCCTTTTTTGGATTTTATCACGAATTTCTTAAAAAAGAATCAAATATTTAAGGCGGTAGATCGTGGCATTCAATGAGGTTTCTTCGTATTCTTCAATGCACGACAAAGTTTAATCAATCATGGCGTTCGTTTTCACTCTAAAGCGTTTGTCTGTTTCTGTTTTTTTTTGGGGGGGGGGGAATGACTCGGGGACTCGTTGCACATACTTTGGTTAAGCCATCACCAGTGACTGCCTTGAAATACTGCGCTAAGTGAAAGATGATAGATT